>ML109356.1:20953-32532 GCA_003697995.1 Taxidea taxus jeffersonii | reverse complement strand
AAAAAATATTTTTAGGGGCCTCTGTGTGGCTTAGTCGTTAAGCAGCTGCCTTTGGCTCAGGTCATGATCCCAGGTCCTGGGATAGAGCCCCACATAGGGCTCCCTGCTGGGGTGGATGAGCCTGCTTCTCCCTTCCCTTCTGCCTCCTGCTCCCCCTGCTGTGCTCTCTCTCTCTCTGTCAGATAGAGAAATAAAATTTTTTTAAAAAGATTTTATTTATTTATTTGAGAGAGAGAAAGTGAGAGAGAGCATAAGAGCAGAGAAGGTCAGAAGGAGAAGCAGACTCCCCATGGAGTCGGGAGCCCGATGCGGGACTCGATCCCAGGACTCTGGGACCATGACCTGAGCTGAAGGCAGTCGCCCAACCAACTGAGCCACCCAGGCGCCTTGAGAAATAAAGTCTTTTTAAAAAGTTATTCTTAATTTCTGATGTTGGGTGACAAGTTATCTGATTATGTTACTGCATAATAATGACAAAAGGGGCGGTATCAAGCTATTTCTCCAGCGTTTCAAGGGGAAGAAATGAATCATTCCGCAAACCCCTCTTGTAAAATTCCAAAGTGCGTTATGAAACTGACGGCTTGTAAAGATTTAGGAAAGGAAACAGTGATCATTGGGACAATCTCTTGGGTTCAATAAATAAAGAAATCCAAGGCCAAATTAAATACGTTTACTCATAAAAGCTGATGGGTTAGAAGAAAACTATAGTGAGATCTTGTTTCAAGACTTTAGCAAGCACCTAACAAAGTTTCTCAAGATATTATTTTTTTAAGGATTTTATTCATTTATTGGAGAGAGAGTGAGTGCATGAGGGTGGGGAAGGCACAGAGGGAGACGCAGAGTCCCTGCTGAGCAGGGAGCCTGGTTTGGGGCTCAATCCTGGGACTTTGGGATCTCACATGACCTGAGCAGAAGGAGACGCTTAACTGACTGGGCCACCAAGGGGCCCCATCTCAAGATATTCTTAAGACTGTAGTGAATATACACATTCAGCTCCAGGATGACTGGGTATTAGATAATATTTAGGTGATTATCAAATGTAATAATGGAGCTGTGGTTATCTTTTAAAAAGCCTTTATTTCTTAAAGATGCATTCTGGAATGTCTGAAATTATATGCATCTAGTTGTGTTAAATGCTGGAGGCACCCCCAGGAAGAGTGGAGAGTTTAATGAAACAAGATTTTGAAGAGACATTTTTCTAATTTCTAACCAGTATACAATTTTTAAAAAATATTTTATTTAGTTACTTGTCAGAGAGAGAGAGAGCACAAGCATGGGGGAGCAGAAGGAAGAGGGAGAAGCAGGCTCCGCACTGAGCAGAGAGCCCGATGGGTAGGATCCAAGGATCATGACCTGAGCCAAAAGCAGAAGCTTAACTGACTGAGCCACCCAGGTGTCCCCAGTATACAAATTTAATACAGGTTTCTTATTGGTTCTCTTTAACAGGTTAAGGGATTTCCCTTCTCATTGTAGTTTACCTTTGGGTACCTAATTGCGTATCGGTATTGAATGTTATCAAATGATTTTATAATCTATTGATATAATTATGTAGATTTTCTCCTTCTATCTGTTATTATTTCTGGTATTAAACCACCTTTGGGTTGTTAAAGTAAACTTATACTATTAAAATATATTGTTGTTTCTCATTTGCATTAAATTGTTTTATAGTATTCTGATTTTTTACACATCCTTTTTCAAATCTCAAATTTAAAATTCTTGGTCTACTTTCTCTCTTTTTTTTTTCCCCTTGGTTAGTCTTGCTGGACTTTATCCATGCTGTTATGCTTTTCAAAGAGCCAGCTTTGGTTTCTCAATATATGTCTTGGGAGCTATTGCTTTGCAATGTATTTTTAATTTTACTGCATGGTTAACAAAAGTTTTCTACATGCTATTAATTCTTTCTGGTTTTTTATTTGTATTTTATTTATTTGAGAGAGAGAATGAGAGTGAGAGAGAGCACAAGCAGGGGGAAGGGACAGAGGCTGAAGGAGAAGCAGACTCCCTGCTGAGCAGGGAGCTCATTACAGGACTCAATCCCAGGACCCTGGGATCATGACCTGAGCCAAAGGCAGTCTCTTAACTGACTGAGCCACCCAGGGGCCCCAGTCTGTAACATTTAATATTATTATCCCAACTTTATCTGGGGGAATGATTTCTTAGTATATCAATTTCCTTTACTTTAAACCTTTGATTTCATTACATTTTGGGTGGATTTCTCATAAATAGCTTAGAGTTAGATGATGTTTCTTGTCCAATCTGAAAAATCTTATGATTGATAAATGTAATTAATATAATACATATAATACATGTATGGTAAGTAGAAAAACATTACACTTGCCATATTCTATTGTCCTTTTTTAAAAATCTTATTTGAGATGGAACCTGCTACTTCAGTTCTGGGCAATTCTCAAATTCTATTCAAAAATTCCCACTTTAGGGACGCCTGGGTGGCTCAGTTGGTTAAGCGGCTGTCTTCAGCTCAGGTCATGATCCCAGCGTCCTGGGATCAAGTCCCGCATCAGGCTCCTTGCTCAACAGTGAGCCTGCTTCTCCCTCTGCCTCTGCCTGCCACTCTGTCTGCCTGTGCTCGCTCCTGCACTCTCTCTCTATCTGACAAATTAAAAAAAAAAAAAAAGCAGATGTCTTAAAAAAAACACAAAATTTCCCACTTTACCTATATTCTCCCTTACTTCTCCTCACATATCATACATGTGATAGTCATACATGGATACATACATATCCACCATTTCTCTCTCTCTCTCTCTTTCTTTTTTTTTTTTAAGATTTTTATTTATTTATTTGACAGAGAGAGATCACAAGTAGGCAGAGAGGCAGCAGAGAGAGAGAGAGGGGGAAGCAGGCTCCCCACTGAGCAGAGAGCCCAACTCGAGACTCCATCCCAGGACCCTGAAACCACGACCCGAGCCGAAGGCAGCAGCTCAACCCACTGAGCCACCCAGGCGCCCTCTCTCTCTCTCTTTAAGTATGCCAGCACAAGGCTTGAAATCGGGACCCTGCAATCAAGCCAGCACATCCTCCTTTCCTCTCAGTCTGGTCTCATATGTTCCATCTCTTCATTGCTTTGTGCCGTGGTCTGGATGGCTTCAGATTTCCCTTCCCGGTTACTAAGCCATTTTTCAGCTATGGCTAAATTGCTATTTAATCTGGTAATTGAGGTTTTACAAATTGTAATGGCCTTCAATGGAGGTTGCTTTCCCTGTGGGAGCTCCATGTTTCATGCTTGGTTTGTTTTAGAGAGAGCAGGGGCATGTGAGGAGGGGGAGAGGGAGAGAGAATCATAAGCAGGCTCCACCCTGAGCGCAGAGCCTGATGTGGGGCTCGATCTCACAACCCTGAGATCATGACCTGAGCTGAAATCAAGAGTCAGATGATGAACTGACTGAGCCACCCAGGCACCCCTTATCTACTGGTTTTAAATTTGCTTCTGCCAGGTTCAGGGTGGAGTGGAAGAGGGTGTCAGTGGTTCCAATTAAATGCCCGTGCCCCCTTCCCTGCCTTCCTTCCTCTCTCTCCTCTCCTTCTCTGCTGACGCCTTTGTTCTCAGTTTCTCGAAGTCAGGACCTAGTTGGGAAAACAGAGACCATGCTTGTATATTAAACAGAGGGACTTAATACGGAGAAATACGGAGAACTGATGACCTAGACAGCGGGATTCTGAATGCCAAATGGGGACGCCAAGGTAGCCCCGAGATTAATAACAGCAGGAAGCAGATTAAATCCCTTGGATTGAAGGAACAAAATGAAAAAGGTGGGGCGACCAGAGCTAAAAATTTGAAAGAAGGGCCCCGCATGCTGCTGCTCAGATTCCTCAGGGGACATCTCACAAATCGAGGGGAGAAGGGCTGTTGCCAGAGTGCCTGGGAGGGGAGAATAGAAGTTAGTGTTCAGTGGATACAGAGTTCCAGTTTGGGGAGAAGAAGAAATTCTGGAGAAGAGTGTTGGTGATGGTTGCAAAATGTTGTGACTGAGCTTAATGCCTCAGAGCTGCTCGCCTGAGAGTGGCTGAATTCCAAGAACTCAGTACAAATCAATAAATCCTGGTCACTGTTCCTAAGGGGGAAGAAACCCCTCCTCTTTATCAAAATATTTTGCTAAGTCATCCTTACCTTTGGATTTTCAAAGAGGAACACAAAGTAGATTTTGCTGGAGTGGCCTCATTCCTGGAATTTCTGACTCCATTTTTGTAGCGGCCACAAGTTAAAATGTAGAGGAAGGTCAACCACTCCCCCCACAACTTTCTACTAAATTTTAATGACGGCTGATTGCAGATGGGATTCTGCCACAAGTAATGTCATTTATTAGGCAAACATTTATGAGCAAACAAGCATAAAGAACAGTTCACCTAACCAGTTCTATAAGCTCCGTGAAGCTCGGCTCTCTGTCCTCGTATGTACTCTGATTACCCCTCAACGTTAAGGTTGAATTGAGACAGATAACAGCAATTTAAAGACAAGAATTAGTTAACCCACTGACAATCAAAATTCTCTGAAATCGTGGCTGGACACACAGGACCATTTCAGAACCATGTCTCGGGATCCATTGACAAGAAGAGAGGGAAAATTCTTTCAAAGTCTTATATACAGCATGCTCATGTAAGGTTTATATGATGCTGTCCAAATTATTTTAGTCTATCCACGTGTCTTAAATACCTCTGATTTACCAGTGAGGGTCCATTTCTAGCGCCCAGAGTGCCCATTACAAGGTATCCATTTGCCAGCGAAAACCCATTAGTTCCCGCTGGATTTGTTATTTGCAAAAGCTGTTAGAACTGGGTTGCTAATCTACAGTTGGACTGTGTATCATAGCTCATAATTTGGGTCTTGAGACTTTTTGTCACTACAGAGATTCCATCCTCTCCCAGTCCTGATCTGTTGTGGTTTGAATTATGATTCCCAAAAGATATAGTGAAGTTCAGACACCCATACCCCCACCTGTGAGTGCGACCTTTATTTGGAAACAGGGTCTTTGCAGATGTCATCAAGTTAAGAGGAGGTCACATCTAATTACGATGGGCCCTAAATTCAATAACTGATATCCTTATAAGGACTCTATCCTACTTATTATATTCATTTCATAGCACTCCCCATTATCCAAAGTTATTGTTTACTGGTTTATATCTGTCTTCCTCTACTAGGCTAGAAACTTCATATGAGCAAAGACCCTCTTTATCATTTTTACTTCTGTATCCTCAGTGTCTTTGAGAGTGATTGGTGGTACGTGGTGCTCAATACATATTTCAGAAATGAATGAATGACTATGGCTATTTTAGCTTCCCCATAAGAAAGTACCAAACCTGGGTGGTGTGTATCCACTATTCACATATGAAATTTGTTTTCTCATAGTTCTGAAGGCTGGACACAGCAGCAGTTTCTCAGCACAGTGGGTTGGGGGTTGGGACAGGTAGTATATAGATGAAGGTCCTCCTTCCAAGGGGAAGCAAAACCACTAGGTGAAAAAAAAAGGGTCTGGGTGACAGCGGGATGAAGCTGAAGAAAGAATTTAGGACCCAGGCCAGTTAGACCTGATGTAGAGAAACTGACAGAGAATCTGCAAGCCAGTGCTTAGTGCAACAGAACTGGGTTAGGTATTGCCCAGCTGAGGACATAACTGAATTTTTAGTAAACTATTCTAGGTGTTTTTTTTTTTTTTAGTAGACTATTCTTTAAGTCCAACTGCAACCTGATGATGGAGTGTATGGTAAGACCAGTGGACCCAAAGGGCATTGTCAGTTCATTGCTTTACTTCATTTGCTATCGGTGAATTTCTTGATCAGGATCAACTTTGGAATGTAATGCATGACTTTGAATAAGGTATTCAGTCGGTCTCACCGACGGTGGGACTGGCAGAAGTACGGTGCAGAGGGAAATCAAATCCAGATACAGGACATGCACGGCCAAGTTGTTGCTCTCGCGATGATAGAAAGGTCCAAGGATCAACATGCCATAAGGTGGCTGGGGGCGGCTTTGCACACCCTTCGTATGGTACCACGCTGAGGTGTCAGAGCTGGTTGCTGCTACTGGGGGCAAGCTGGACATTAGTCACAGCAGCAAGCCCAGCATAGTGAGATGAGGTCTGTGTTACTGAGTCCAGACATAGCTTCCATCTCCAGAAGCTCTGCCACTTTGCTCATGAACTCACTGAGCAAGTCTTGAAGGGGCCGAGCAAAGATCTGTCCTGGAGTGGGGATACCCCAATAGCAAACATCTTCAGCAGTGAAGGACTTCCAGTGGAGTCTTCCCACGGGACAAAAACATCATCTTCCTGAGGGACTGTGCCCAAGTTCCCATCCATCCACCCATATAACTCTTCTCTATACTTGTTCTTCCAACCATGAATTCCTGCCACCTAGCTAAAATTCTAGCCATGACAGATAGCTAGACAAGATAAATAGGTTAAAAAGAAAGAAAGAAGAAGGAAAAAGCACAGGAGGAAGGGAAGGAAGGAGGGAGGGATGCATGGATGGAGGAAGGGATGCAGGGAAATGACAAAGACTTTGTCTTTTCTCTCAGGTCATCTTTCTCAGGCCATGCTTTCCAGACAAAGTGGGTAATGATATGTATGTACCACTCAAATTTTGGCCCACGAGGAGGGTTTCCCGTCAACTCCTTTGGTCTGTCCTTCAGTGTGGCTGTCATTATGTCCACGTGATTGACCTCTCCCGAATACAAGCATTTGGTGCAAAGCCCGCTACTTCCTGCTCTGCAGGTCCAATCAGCTGATGTTCTCAATGTCGTGGGCCAGGAGGATGCTCTGTGTAACAATGAGATGATAAGTCCTTGCTAAGTAAGTTGTGTCATAATGCCAGAAATTTATGTCATCCTATACTGGCATTATGAAGGCATACTATGCTCTTGACGATAAATGCCAACTGCCTTTGGTGTTCTCTGCTTGTTGGGGTGCGGGAATGAAATAGTTCAGTACATCCATATCCAGGAGCAGGTGCTAAGCTGATTTTCTCCAGGGAAAAACTGTTATCTACACTAGCAGCTAGTCTAGATAGTCTGGGTATTTATTTAGAGTATTTAGAGTTACCATCTGATTAACCTTATAATAATCCACTATTTTTACTCTAGTTGCATCTGACTTCTATCTTGGCTAAACTGGGAGTGTGATAAGATTTGCCACCAACAGAAGTTGTTTCTTTTTTTGAGGATTATTTATTTATTTGATAGAGATCACAAGCAGGCAGAGAGGCAGGCAGAAAGAGAGGGGAAAACAGGCTCCCCACTGAGCAGAGAGCCCGATGTGGGGCCTGATTCCAGGACCCTGGGATCATGACCTGAGCTGAAGGCAAAGGCTTTAACCCACTGAGCCACCCAGGCGCCCCAGAACTTGTTTCTTAATGTTTATTCTCTCATTCCATGATAGCAGAACTTTTCTTTTAAGTGTGTTTATTTATTTATTTGTAATCCCTACACCCAACGTGGGGCTGGAACTCACAACCCCAAGATCAAGAGTTGCATGCCTACCTCCTGAGCCAACCAGGTGCCTCTCTTTCCTTTTCAATCCCTGCTGGCTGGAATGAGCATGTAACCTCTGGCCTTCCTGCAGTTGCAAAGTCACGGGAGTGGATGAGATCACCCTGTGGGTCAGCACAGATGAGAGAAAGAGAAGTTCATGAGTAAGAAGATAAACAGAAATCAGAAGACGTGACTAAAGTAGGAGAAGAACCAAAAGAGAGCAATGCCCTAAAGAGCAAGAGAAAAAGGTGATCCCAACATAGATGTTCCACAGAATTATGTGATGCTGGTAGGTTGAGCAAAACCTAGAATGAGAAATGACTATTGAATTTCACAATAGGAAGGTCATTGGTGACTTGTGGGTTTATCAAATGTCTTCTTGTGATTAAATCCAGGTAACGCATTTTTGGCGGGAATGTTATAGAAATGTGTTGTGTCAGGGTTCTCCAGAGAAGCAGAGCCAAGAGGATATATACACACGCATAAAAGGGCGTTTTTTTTTTTTTTAAGATTTTATTTATTTATTTAACACAGAGAGATCGAGATCACAAGTAGGCAGAGAGGCAGGCAGAGAGAGAGGAGGAAGCAGGCTCCCTGCTGAGCAGAGAGCCCCATGTGGGGCTCGATCCCAGGACCCTGGGATCATGACCTGAGCCAAAGGCAGAGGCTTTAACCCACTGAGCCACTCAGGCGCCCCTAAAAGGGAGTTTATATGAGGAATTGTTTTACATGATTATGGAGGCTGGGAAGTCCCACTGTCTGCCTTCTGCAAGCTGGAGACCCAGAAAAGGGTATAATCCCATCTAAGTCTGAAGGCCTGAGAATCAGGGAGCCAATGGCACAAATCCCAGTTGGAGGGCGTGGGAAGATGAGATGAGATGTACACCTCAAGTGGTGAGGTAGGGGAAAAGGAGAGAATCCCTCCTTCCTGTCTTTTTTTCTAGGCAGGCATTTAAAGGATTGTGTGATGCCCACCTACACTAGGGAGGGCAGCCTACTTTCCTGAGGCCATCCATTGGAGCTAATCTTAGCTCCAAGCAATGTATCAACTGGGCACCCCGGGGACCAGTCAAGTTGAAATCCCCCCTCCCTGCCATTTTTTTTTTTTAAGATTTTATTTACTTATTTGAGAGAGAGTGAGAGAGAGAAAGCACAAGACCCAGCGGGAGAAGCAGACTCCCTGCTGAGCAGAGAGCCTGGTGTGGGACTTGATCCCAGGACCCCAGGATCATGACCTGAGCTGAAGGCAGACACTCAACTGGCTGAGCCACCCAGGTGCCCTTCAAGTTGAAATCCTATTGGGAGATATAGATAGTTTCAGGATGATCTAGATATGTTTTAGTACGGATGATATCACCTTGATCGCAGCTCTCTCCACCGTAAATTTACTATTTTCCCATGGAGCTTAGTAAGGCTCTTGTGCAGATGCACTCCGAGACTATGTAAATATCCTGCTTCTGATCATGATCGTGCCCACTAGTGTTAGCACTTATCTTTGCCTGCACCGATGATTACTGTGACTTGCCACGTGGTGATTTTCTAATTTCTGCCATCTTTTCCACATCAAGTAATGGGAATTTACTTTAAAAAAGAGCCTTGCATTCCCTTCTCAGTGAGAAGGGGCAGGACTGAGCCCCAGCTGCCGGCTGGGTTCCTGGTGGTGATGCTTCATGGTTTCCTTTGTCCAGAAGAGAAACTGGAGGTTGATGAAAAGGTGCTGGCCTCTTGACCCTGCAGAGAAGAATCGGTTTTTGGTTTTTCATATTGTCCTCTGCATTTCGATATGGTTGCCCTGCCATAGATTTAACGATATCAATTCCAGAGTCAAATCGCCCGCATGCAATGGACTACTGACGGGGAGTAGGGGAGAAACACAACAAACATTTTGCATTCAATTTCCCCTGCTTGTCAGAAGCAAAGAAAGGACACCCTTCTCAAGCTCAGCATGAATGAGCCCTGACCTTTATGAACCTGATAGCTTTCGATGATCTAACAAAGCCTTTTCATTGGACTTGGCTAGAAGCTCAGGAGGTGCCTTTGACTCAAGAACAGAACTTTGATTAGAAAGGGATTTTGGTATCTATTTTTTCCTTCGTATGAGGACAAAACACAACCTTTCCTCTCTTACAGAAAACTGCACTCTATAGGTAGAGAAATAAGGGCAGGATCTTTTAGTGAATGAATTCCAAGTGTTTTAAGGTTGGGAACTCACCATCCCTCATAATACTTCCTTGCAGGCAGGGAAAGATAGAGAATCATTAGTCTTTGTGTAGAAACCAAGGCGAAGGAGGGCATTCGTAATAATAATTTAAAAAAGAACAAGCTGGCCTCTGCAGAAAGGTGGGATGATGGCTAGACAGGAGTCATTGCAGCCCTCACCCGTAAGATGTGCAAGTGACCTCTGCAACTCTATTCCAGAATCTTCTCTCCACTGTCATCACTTCTCGGGCTCTGCTCTCCAAACCTCATTGAAAAACAAGCCCAGAAATACCCTGAATTGCTGATCTTCAATCAGTTCCTCCAGGAGACTTAAGCCCTCCGTGAGCATGACATCCCCAAACTACAAAGGAGTGCAAAGCAACTCTGTATTGCCCATGTTTTCTCTCTACCATCTGACCATGCGAATTTCCCAACATAAACAAGACCAGATTCATTCTTTTTCCAGAGTGTGTTGGAATGCTGAAGGCGGAGGACAGAGAGAGAAGTTGAGGACCAGACCCTTGGAATGGGTCCGTCCACCCAGACACTCTGAGTTGGTTTCCTTGTTTCTCAAATCCCATCTGCCTATCCCACCCCCACCTCTACCATCCAAGTCCCAGCGATGAGTACTTCTCTCCTCCATCGCAGCAATAGTGGCCACAGGAGCCCTGCATTCACTCCCTGTGGTTCTCAGCGGGTGGCGATTTGGCCCTCCAGGGACATCTGGCAAAGTCTGGACACATTTTTGGTTGCCATAACGTGGGGCTGGGGTGCTACTGGCACATATCGAGGAGGTCAGATACGCTGCTAAACATCCTGCAGTGTACAGTACGAGACCCCCACCAGAAAGAACTGTCTAGTCCAGAATGTCAACAGTGCCAAGGTTCAGAAACTCTGCTTCTAGTTCTGTTGTGGTATCTCACGTACATAACCTTGCTCTTTTTTTTCTTTCTTTTTTTAAGTAAACTCTACCCATTACATGGAGCTTGAACTCATGATCCCAAGATCAAACATCACATGGTCTACTGACTGAGCCAGCCAGGTGCCCCAACTATGCTCTTTCTTAAGAAGAGCAAATCAGATCATGCTTAAAAGCTCTCTGTGGTTTCCCATTATTCTTAATATGAAGATTAAAAAAGAAGATCCTTAGCTCCTTGAATTGCTGATGGGGCACCCACTCTCCCTCTTTTCTGGTATCTCGTGCAGTAACCAAACTAACTTTATCCCTTTTTCTTTTTTCTAGAAAGCATACTACTTCCTCCTGCCTGACAGGGTCTTGCACATGCTCTTCCCTCTTATAAATCATGTCCCTCCCTCTTATGAGCCTCTCTGCTCACTAACTGCTCACTACCTCCTTCTAATCCTTTAGAAGACCTCAGCTCAATCCCTCCCTGAGCCTTATCCTGTGAGGTAGCCTGAGATGAAAGTCCATGTGGAGAGAGGAACCTGGCCATCCAGCTCTTCCAACCGTCCTGGCCAGCTCAGGCTACAGGGTAAGGGAGGCCATGTTGGACACCCAGCACCATCGGAGCTCCCAGCTATCTGCTGGCAAATGCATGAGCCCACGTGAGGCCAGCAACAAAGCTGCCTAACCAACCATCACAATGGTACTAAACAAACTACTATTATTTTGTTTTATTTTATTTTATTTTATTTTATTTTTTTTTGAGAGAGAGAGAGAGAGTAATTGCATGCATGCAAGCAAGAAAAGATCAGATGGAGAGGGAGAGAGGATCTCAAACAGGCTCCTGCTGAGCGTGGAATCTGATGTGGGCCTTGATCTCATGACCCTGAGATCATGGCCTAAGTTGAAATCAAGAGTTGGGTACTAGGGGTGCCTGGGTGGCTCAGATGGCTGAATGTCTGCCTTTGGTTCAGATCATGATCCCAGGGTCCTGAG
>ML109356.1:0-15953 GCA_003697995.1 Taxidea taxus jeffersonii | reverse complement strand
GGGTTTTATGGTACCCACCCCCTCACCCTGCCCTCTCTGTGGAGCTTTGGAGGTGGTGACAATGGGTGACAGGGATCTCCAACTCTCTGACTTGTGTTCCCAAGCCTTGGCTCCCCTCCAGCCTTAGTTTTCATTTCCATCCCGTGGAGGAGGACTTGGTGGACCATTCTTGCAAACCCCACTGTCTATGCCAGGACCAGCCCCCTTCAAACTAAAAAGTCAGGAATCCCGTTTTCTTGTTCCTGTTTTCACTTTGTGTGGCCTCCTATTTCTTCCATTCCAAGAGGTAAAGGAGGAAGGCCAACCCAATACCAAAGGCATGACGGGGACACAAAAATGGCCTCCGGCTCTTACGTGAAGGCGCCTTGACTTCCAGTAATACGGAAGTTTCCAGCACCAGCCGTTCCCATCGGTGCTCAAGAAGACAAGAGGGATTACAGAGATGAGCGTGTGACACACAAGATCAGACAACAGGCCCCAACGACCTCAGAAGCTGTTCGAGGACGCAGAAGATCCCATCAGAAACTGCTGAAGGGGAAGAGGAATGCTCTACTAGAACAACACGTGCATAATAGGCAAGAGTTCAGGAGCTGTCAAACGTCAGGAGCTGTCAAACGGGGTTCAGCCCACAAAGGGCTTTCATGTCCACCGTGGCCCTGCGGGAGCTTGTAGGCACAACGTGGATGTCCGCCAGTGGCGTCCCACCAGCTGGAGCTGAGGAACCAAACAAAAACAGAAGCCACCTGGAAAGTTTATTTGTTCTGGAGTCTTCCTATCCCACCTAGCAGCACAAGTGGCAAAATCCTGAAGCTGCTATGGAAACCTCAGCCAGTTTTACAAATGCTGGCCCTTGGCCTGATTTCTGGAGCTCGAGTACACAAAGGTTTTCTATATCAGATAAAGTTCCCAGATTCCTGTGCTAGTAAGTACTGTCAATCTTCACAAAGAGATGGAGAACTACAGAGACCAAAATGTTTATTTAATATATTCTAAACAGAATAAGACAGCCTCGTAGTAAGAAGAAAACATTAAAAGCCACTGGTTTAATTTGTGGAGGGTTTTTAAAAGCTCACTTGAAATAATGAGGAAAGATCGATTAAAGCTCTTGGGGCGCCTGGGTGGTCCAGTTGGTTGAGGACCTGACTGTTGGTTTTCGGCTCAGGCCATGATCTAGGGCTTGTGGGATCGAGCTCTGCTCTCAGTGCAGTCTGCTGGAAATTTTCTCCCTCTCCCTCTGCTGCTCCCCCTGCTCACTCTCTCTTTCTCTCTCTCTAAAATAAATAAATAAAATCCTTAAAGCTATATTAGAGCTCTATACCCTGTACAGCCCACAAACCAGCAGCAGTAACATCACCTGGGAGACGGTAACAAATGAAGATTCTCAGACACCAACCCAGACCTACAACTTCAGAATGAACAGTTGGATAAGATTCCCAGACGATCTGTGTAAACATTACAACCAGGCAAGGCACTGATCTATGGAGCTTTACAATTACTATAAGTAATAAAAAGTGCCCATTTATTCGTGACAACAGATTGAAGTCTTTAGAATGGTGTGACTCATATGTCAAGATAATATTTCTTTCATGTAAGATCTAGGTTGCTTGTAGCTATTACAAAATTATTCTCCTAAAGTCTTGCATAACTGAGATTTTCAAGATAAACATTTCCTTGTAGTGTGGAATCATTTCTGTGTTGGGAAAATTAGCAACAGCAAGTTGAGGAAGACGTTAAGGCTTCCTCCGTGTGAGAGCCAGGCACGTTCAAACAAAGCAAATGCCTCCTGGTCTTGTTTCTGTGTCGTGGCCCACAAGGGGACAGAGCTGTCACCACACATTGAAAAGGCAAGACTGAGCACAGTCCACAGACACTAAGGGAACACACCTTCTTCATGCCACTGGGCGATGCTGTCATTCCGTACTGCCATCTCGAGTCCCCCCCAGCATAGCCCAGTTAAACTGTGAACCCATGAGTATCTTTAGCGGAAGGGACCATCATCAGTGCGTGATACAGAGAATATCACAGCCATCATGTTCAGACAACATGTGGAAACCCGTTTTTGTGGAAATCTGGTTTGGAAATCACTCCACTGAATGAATTGGATTTTGAAGGGGTGGAAGGCAGGCATCCTTGTCCTTCTAATCAGAGTCCATCCCATAATCACCGGTAGGCACCTGAAGGCTTGAAGATGCCCTGAGCCTTCTAGAGGTTCACGTGGCTTTTCCACGTGGGTATTTCTTCATGGGTATGGGTTGCCTTATACTTTCAATGAAGCAGGAGAGCTAGGT
Organism: Taxidea taxus jeffersonii; assembly: GCA_003697995.1. Classification (NCBI taxonomy): domain Eukaryota; kingdom Metazoa; phylum Chordata; class Mammalia; order Carnivora; family Mustelidae; genus Taxidea; species Taxidea taxus. The sequence continues at coordinate 13,665 of ML109356.1, read as the reverse complement.
TTTTGTCTCACAGGGTTGAAGAATGAATCTCGTAAACAAAGGAGAGTGGGTAAAGCTAGATAGAGTTTTATTAAGCAAGGATCTAGAATAAAAGCTCTCAGGAGTGAGAGGGGTCCCCAAAGGGTTGTCACTGAGGTTTTTAGGGTTGGTCTTTTATAGAAAGCTAACCAGGGAACTTAAATCTTTTTGACTTCTCTACTGGCAGCATCATTGAGTAAGGACTAGTGATAACATCTTTAATGCCTTACTTCTTTTTGGGGTCTGGTTATTTTCTGTTGACCACAGGAGACTGTCATAAATAAGGTTTCTCCCCTCAGACACTTAGGGCAGGGAGCTCCGGTGTGTTCTCTGATCTCTGGTTTCCTTATAACTCCACATTTGGGGGATTTCTGGGAGCCTGATCCCGGAGCCCCCTATTTATCTCTCCCTACCCAGCCCTGTCCCTTATTCATTATGAAGTCCAGTCAGGATCGCCTGAGGACGAGGGCTGTAACACTCAGGTGTGAGAGGCAGTGGTCAGTAGAGACCTCTACTCTGTGCTAGTAATAGTATGTTATCTTCAGGCTGCATAGACTATAACACATTGCCCAAATTCATCCAAGCTCTACCACATAGACAGATTCATCCCATCTCCCGGTAACCCATATGTAGGACAGCACTACCACATCTTTGCTGAGCAATCGATGTGATTACTGGAACTTGGCTTTATTATGAAATAGGAAAAGCTTATCTTTGGCCACTGTGGAACTTTCATTTTTAGAACAGACCCTTATCTTCCTTGCCTTTGAAGGGAGATCCCCCGAGGCTCTCACAAAGAGAGAGAGGGGTACTGCAAGATCGTATCCCCCAACTGGGCTTATAAAGCTGCCCTTGTTACTGCCACCCAGCACAGACATGGCCCCTCACACGTTCCCGGGTGCTGGACAGCTAGAGCTGTTATCCCCGCACCTGGAAACTGCACTGGTAACACCACCTGGGCAAGAATGGATTCCACCAAAACTGCCCCTTTGCGGTCATTAGTTCCCGAGTCAAAATCCTGTGTGGGTTAAGTCCAGTTGTCAGAGCTCGAGCAGGTGCCTGGCCAAGGGGGCAGGTGAGAAGGCAATTTGGGGGGGGGGGTTACCCTTGTGCCCTGCTGGCCCAGCTCCAGTTCTGTTCTGGTATCTGTATACCAGAATTCTCTGCAGGCCTGTGGTTTAGAACAGGGGCATCCAACGACCTCTGGAAATGAATCTTAGGCCTTTCAGGAATTCTATTCCCTTGTCATTTATTGGCTTAGGAAGGGACATGTGATCCAGCCTTAACCAATGAGATGTAGAGATAAGTCTGTTACAGGGGGCATTTTTAAAAAAGATTTTATTTATTTATTTGACAGACAGAGATTACAAGTAGGCAGAGAGGCAGGCAGGGGGTGGGGTGGGCGGGAGCAGACTCTCCACTGAGCCCAGAGCCGGATGCGGGGCTCAATCCCAGAACCCTGAGACCATGACCTGAGCTGAAGGCAGAGGCCTCAACCCTCTGAGCCACCCAGGTGCCCCTACAGGGGACATTTTTGAGGAAACTTTTTTTTTAACGATTTTCTTTATTTGTCAAAAAGGGAAAGAGAGAGTGAGAACAAGTGGAGAGAATAGCAGGCAGAGGGAGAGGGAGAAGCAGGCTCCTCACTGAGCAGGGAGCCCGATGTGGGGCTCGATTCCAGGACCCCAGGATCATGACCAGAGCTAAAGGCAGATGCTTAACTGACAGAACCACCCAGGTGTCCCTTGAGGAAACTTTTTAACAATTATTTTTAAAAAGAGACATAAATCAGAGATAGTGGGCTTTTTCCTTTCCTTTTCTTCCTCTGCATATTGGTGTTGAAGGATAGTTGGAAGAAAGCAGGCAGGGACAAGGATCCCCTGCCCTAAGAGGAAACCACTCTTAAAAGGGTTTTACACCCACCCTGGAAGGAGCCCTCACTCTTTCCCACATGATAGACAGATGACTAAAACCTGACTGGACGACGGGTGCATGGAGGTTAATCAGATTAAAACAGCCCGGGACGCCTGGGTGGCTCAGTTGGTTAAGCAGCTGCCTTCGGCTCAGGTCATGATTCCAGCGTCCTGGGATCGAGTCCCACATCGGGCTCCTTGCTTGGCAGGGAAGCCTGCTTCTCCCTCTGCCTCTGCCTGCCACTTTTGTCTGCCTGTGCTCTCTCTCTCTCTCTCTAACAAATAAATAAATAAAATCTTTAAAAAAAACCAAAAACCAAAAAACAAAAACAGCCCAACGAAGCCCATAAAAACCCTTGGGCTTAAAAACTAGTGACAACCCTTTCAGGTCTCCTCCCTCTTTGGGGGCTTTCGACTGTCACTCAGTAAACTCTGCTTTGCCATCACTCAATAAACCCTGCTTTGCTGCCCATCCATTTGTCTGGTCTACCTCTTGATTCTTCCAGGAGGCGTGACCAAGAACCATGGGCACGGAAGGAAAACAAATCCTGCAATAGTGTGATAAGATGTAATGTTTGGAGGTTTTGCAGCCTTCTTGTGACCAAGAGGCAAGGTCAGTGATCTAATCTCGGGTGGGACCCACCAGAAGCATCCAGAGCCAAGGCTGGCTCTGTGGGCATGTGACCTATGCATTAGCGCAGGTTCCCATGTTTGGGGAGCCCTGAGATTGGCATAATGCTCTCTTGTTGTCATTTGGGGAGTCTTACTTTTTGAACAATGAACCCCACATTTTCACTTTGCACTGGGCTCTACAAATTATGTGGCTGGATTTGTCCGAAACTTAATTAGATTTTTAAAACTAACGTATAATGTATTATTTGCCCCAGGGGTACAGGTCTGTGAATCATCAGGCTTACACATTTCACAGCACTTGCCATAGCATATACCCTCCCCAAAGTCTGTAACCCAGCCACCCTGTCCCTAGCTCCCCATTAATTCGATTTTAAAATGTCCTGGATAGACCTATGTCTCATTCTGAAACAATACAGCTGTTGCTGCCCTTTGCTTCAGTTTATTGTTAGGTCTTGGGCTTAATTTATTTGGGGAAAAAAAAAAAAAAACTTTTTTTTTTTTTTTTTTTTTTTTTGTATTACAGGGTAGCCTAGCTTTTAAAAGTTGGGGAAGCATTATACTATATTAGAAAAAAAAATGTTTTAAACTCTATAAAACAAAGACACAGACCAACATGGAAAAGCATTGCAAACAGCGCCAAGAACTTAACAAAAAAATAAAGGGTCGAAATTAAATTCAGACTAAGCACTTCAAAAGGTATTCGAGGCCAAATTGCATCTAGGCTAGGAACCAAGAGTGAACAAACAAACATTGCCTCCACAAATTAAATTTTAAGTGGCTGCAGGACGTTTTCATCAAATTCAGATGAAGTTTTAAAATGGTTGTATCCACCATCCATCAAAGTCCTGTCTAGACAAAGGATGGCATTTTCTGTTTGGGGAAACCAGGAGAGGAAAAACCTTGGGGCCATATCCTGCTGATATCCTAGGAGACTCAATAGCAGGATAAGGCCCCGAGTGTTGGGGAGGCTCACTCCAACTCTTAACCCTCCCCTTTCCTCCCACACCCTGAGGAATCAAGGGCCAGGTGGGGACATCGCCATGTGTGGAGTAAAAGGAAACCTCACTACTCTAACTGGCTAGAGAGCAAACACACTCTAGAGGTCTTTAGTGCATTCTTTGGACAGGATGAAAGGGAGGATGGCCAGTGGGGATGGTGTTGTTCATCACCACCCTCATTAGTTTTGTTATTTAAATCAAATTTATTTTAATCTGCTTGCCAATTTTTTCTACTTTAAAAGTAATATGGGCTCATCATGGAAAATGTTGAAAATATAGTAAAAAATAAGATGGTTGAAATAAGTCCATATACTTCAGTTATCATAGAAGTTCAAGTTGATTTTACCAAATAAGAGAAAGAAATTGTCATGTCAGGGGCACCTGGGTGGCTCAGTGGGTTAAAGCCTCTGCCTTCAGCTCAGGTCATGATCCCAGGGTCCTGGGCTCGAGCCCCACATAGGGCTCTCTGCTCAGCAGGGAGCCTGCTTCTCCCTCTCTATCTGCCTGCCTCTCTGCCTACTTATGCCTACTTGTGATTTCTCTCTGTGTCACATAAATAAATAAATAATCTTTACAAAAAAAAAAAAAAAAGAAATTGTCATGTCGGATGACTAACAAAAGCCAGACCCATACTATTTACAAAGACTTAACTAAGCCATAAAGGCCATTAAGTTGAAGGGAAAAAAACAGGAACATTAATTACATGTCAGGTAATATTAGCTAAAAGAAAGCATGGTCATATCATGCAAAATATATTTATCTTTGGGGCGCCTGGGCGGCTCAGTGGGTTGAAGCCTCTGTGTTCGTCTCGGGTCATGATCTCAGGGTCCTGGGATCGAGCCCCACATGGGGCTCTCTGCTCAGCGGGGAGCCTGCTTCCTCCTCTCTCTCTCTGCCTGGCTCTCTGCCTACTTGTGATCTCTCTCTGTCAAATAAGTAAATTAAATCTTTAAAATATATATATATATATTTATCTCTAAAATAAGATCTGAATAAAAATGGAAATATTATATATCACACCTTGGGGGTTGCAGATAAACCGGACTGATTAGAAGGAGTTATCTGGTGTCTGTGTTAGGTTTCTGGTTATCTATATATTTTACAACAAAATAGCTGTTCCAAATTCCTTTGTCCTACCCCACTCCTCTTCACCCATCCCAGACCCCATCAACACACATTTCTATTAAGTCATGATCAAAATACTTTTTTAAAGATTTATTTATTTATTTGAGAGAGAGAGAGAGCTCGAGTCCACGCACGAGTGGAGGAGAGGATCAGAGAGAGGGAGAAGCAGGCTCTCCTCTGAGCAGGGAGGGCTCAATCCCAGGACCCTGGGATCATGATCTGAGCCAAAGGCAGATGCGTAACTGACAGAGCCTCCCAGGTGCCCTCAAAATATTTTTCATTTGGAGAGTTGCTACAAGATGGTTACAGAAAAGCATGTGGCCAATCCTTTCTCAATTAAAGAGATTGTTCACTTCAGATATTCTGAGTGCATTACAAAAACAAACACAACAGCAACAACCTATTAAGGAAAGGTAAGTGTTCCCGCATCCTAGCCCCTAGCCACAACAACTGTTAGGTGCCGTGAAGTCCCTTGTTCAGATGCATGAGTGGGTGATGTATGCTAGTGGCTCTAGTTTTCCACAAATAGCACACGTGGAACTACTATCGTCCCTCTGGCTTTTCTCATTTCGGGATGTGTTTTGGACGGCCTTCCGTATCAACACACAGAGATTCACCTCATCTTGTTTCCCTAGTATTGCACTGGGCTAATGCCCCGTGTTAATTTAACCCGTTCTCCCCTGAGGAGCACACCTGTTGTTTTCAGTCTACACCGTGGCAACCGATTTTGTGATGACATCTTTCTTTTTAAAGATTTTTTTTTAAATTTATTTGTTAGAGAGAGAGAGAGAGAGCGAGCGAGCACAGGCAGAGAGGCAGGCAGAGGCAGAGGGAGAAGCAGGCTCCCTGCCGAGCAAGGAGCCCGATGTGGGACTCGATCCCAGGACGCTGGGATCATGACCTGAGCCGAAGGCAGCTGCTTAACCAACTGAGCCACCCAGGCGTCCCTGTGATGACATCTTTCTTCAGAGCTACTGACACACATACGTGACTACAGCTTTAGGATGTATTCCTGAAGGACACCGTTGTGTTGAAACACACTGACCCTTAACATTTTGATAGATTTTTTTTTTCAAAAACTTTCATCAACAACAACAACAACAACAAAAAAACCGGAAACCAAAAAAACCCAAAACAAACCCATTTAGATCCCTCACAAGGGACACCTGGGTGGCTCAGTTGGTTAAGCATCTGCCTTCAGCTCAGGTCATGATCCCTGGGTTCTAGAAAGGAGCTCCTCGCTCAGCGGGCAGGCTGCTTCTCCTTCGGTCGGCGGCTCCTCCTGCTTGTGGGCTCGTGCGCTCTCCCTCAAATAAATAAATAGAATCTTTTAAATTTAGTTAATTAATTAATAAGTAAATCCCTAACAAAAATACTTTCACCAAGATTTATTAAGCTGCTTATTTCTGCACCATAGTCATTGCCACACAATACATTTTTTTAATCTTTTGTACTCTGTGAGGTGAAAAATTGTACCTTGTTGTCGTTCTAATTTGTATCTCCCTAATTATGAGCAAGGTTGAGCATCTTTTCTCTGGTTCATAAGCAGTTTGCATTTTTCCCCCTTTGAAGGGCCTTCTGGATCTTTTGTTAAATGTTCAATTGGGTTGCTGGTATTTTACTTCCTGCTTCATATGCTATCCTTGTAAGTTAAAGAAACAGCCTCTTTTACGTGTCCTGTATATCCTGCCATTATTGTTTCCTGGCTTGTCATTTATATTTTAATTTTTCTTTATGTGATCTTTGCCCTTGTTGGGGCCAAGGGCAGACTGCCTCAAAATGTACCATTTTGGCATACTGATTATTTTTGATTGATTGATTGATTGATTTAGAAGATTTTATTTACTTATTTGAGAGAGAGCAGGAGTGGGACAGAGGTGCAGAGGGGGTGCAGCCTGAGGCAAGGCACAATACCAGGACCCCAAAATTATAACATGAACCAGATTCAGATGTTTAACTGACTGAGCCACCCAGGCACCCCGGATATTGATGATTTGTTTTTAAATTTTATTTTATAGGCATATCATAAGACCAAATGATTTATTATTATTATTTAAGATTTCATTTATCTGAGAGAGAAAGTGGGAGACAGTACAAGGGGAGGAGGAGGAAGGGGAGACTCCCGGCTAAGCAGAGAGCCCGATGTGGAGTTCAATCCCAGGACACTGGGATCATGACCTGAGCTGAAAGCAGACGCTTAACTAACTGAGCCACCCAGGCACTCCGGGGATATTGATGATTTTAAATAAAAGTTATTTAAAAGGCTGTGCAAGGACATTCAGACCCTCCTGAGAACCACCCTCTTTCCCAGCAGGATAAATCTCTCATGTGAAAGGTACCCTCCCTGTGCCAGCAGGTCAAGAGACATCCTTATCACCCAAAATGGGAAATTTAGAGCCGAGAAGGCTGTGTAGACAATCCCTGTTACTTTTTCCTAATTTACCACCCCAGCAAATTTATGTTTACGTTTCCTTACAAACAGACGCTCCCGAAGTCCAGTCCATCCTATCAATTTCTCACAGATTTATTGTCTTTCTGTCTAAAAGGTATTAACAAACTGCCTCCTTTGGTCACTTCTTTATGTCTCTGTTTGGTGATTGGGCCTCTGTGTGCACATAATAAAACTTTTGTTCCCGTGCTAATCTGCCTCATGTAAATTTAATTCGTAGTCCAGCTGGAAGACGGTGTCGGTAGAGACAATTACCCCCTTCCTTTCACCTTGCAGCCAGCTTTTATTTCTACCGAATCCACTGTAACACTCTTGTTCTCGAAGGTGGCCAAGTTTATGCCTTCTTACGAAAGTCTTCTCTAAGCCAAGAAGAAAGAAATCACCTATGTTTATTTCTAGGACTTTTACAGATTCATTTCTTAAATAGTTAAATCTTTGAATCATATATACATATTTGGTGTAAATTTGTATCAAAATTTCTCTTTCTCAGATAGTTAGCTTGTTACCTCAACACCATTTTTTGAAGACCGTGTCTTCAAGAGTCGCTGCCTTTGTCCCATCCTACATTTCTTCATGCTTGGTCGTCCAGAATGCAAGTGCGCTGTATCTCATGACTTTGCTGGCACTGAACTACTTTAATGATCTTAGCATAGGTTTTTGCCTTTCTACGCTGAGGTGCCAACACACTTTTAGTCCTTCTGTTTTGTCTTATCTTTAATCATATTTGTTCCTTCAGCCCTTTGAATTTCTTTGCAGAAATTTCTTTCAGACAGACCCTTTGTGATTTAAAGGATTCCTATTTCCCCTGAATTTCCTTCCAGATTACTGATGTGTGTGGTCATTGGTTTCGGATGGAGGCTTGGCCCCACAGAGCAAGGCTGGCTCCTTAGGTCAATGAATAGGCTCCATTGTTCTGGAAGAAAGACTGTTTAACTTAAAATTACCTCCCTTGTACAGAAAAATAGTCAGGTAACCCGAGTCTCTGAACTCTCTAACTGTATAGCAAATAGGCTTTCCAGTCTTACCCATGATTTATGTAACCTTGATCGCTCAGTTTAGAACTACACAAATTGTTATGGAAGTTGTAGGCCCATGTCTCAGGAATAAAATTTAACAAGACTTTTTCTCTTTCGAGTGGCTTCGAGTCTCTGCTGTGGAGGAAGAAGGGAGGGCGAGGTCTGGACGGAGAGACACCACACTCTAGAACAGTACAGACCCAGCCCGTCCGAAACTGGCCAGTATCAGGTGGCATGGTCGGGATTGTGAGGCTATGTTGTCGATGCTGGTGGCTTTTACACTGTGCTCTGTGTCCAGGCCTTTTTGCGGGAGGACAACTTCACTTTGAGAAGTCTTCCTTTAAAATCTCTGTACAGTGACTGCCCCAGCCTCGAATGTAGCCCCAGAAGCAAGAGGATCAGGCTTCCCTCCTTCTCAGGGCAGAACCCGTTTTAAGTGACTTGGTGACACAGACTCCCCAGAACCAAAATCTCTCTAATTCTCCACTTTGTGGATGGGCTACCGAGCCCCAGCTTCCCCTCAGCAGCTGGGGAATAGCGGGGCTGGCCCAGAAGACAGGAGGGCCGGCTGGAAGGCAGGGCTGAGCAGAAATGGGCCCTGTTCCCAGTCACTTCAACCTTGGTTGCTGGACTTTTTTTTCTTTAGTGCCCGAGGTTCTTGGTCACGCTGCTTCGAAGAAGGAAGAGCATGTAGACTAGACAGAGGCGTGGGCAGCAAAGTTAAGTTTATTGAGCGATAGTACAAAGCTCCCAGAGAGGGTAGGGTGGTCACTGGAGTTTCCAAGTCTAGAAATTTTTGTGGGCTTGTTGGCAGGAGCTGTTTTAATCTGATTAACCCTCCAGGCACCTGTCATCTAATCAAGTTGGTCTATTCACATGGGAAAGGGCAGGAGGCTCCTTCCAGGGTGAGTGCAAAATCTTTTTTTTCCCCCCAGAAAAAATACGAAACGCTTCATGAATTTGCATATCATCCTTGCACAGGGGGCTGTGCTCATTTTCTCTGCATTGTTCCAATGTTAGCATCTGTGCTGCCGAAGCGAGCATGTGTCAAGTCCTTTTAAGGGTAGTTTCCTCTTAGGGTGAGGCCCTTTAGTCCATGCCCACCTTTCTTCTGACCAGCCTCCATGACCTTGAGCTTTGCTGAGGAATCTGGATGCACATAAGGGAGGGGGTCCTGGGAGGGGAAAGCCTGGATCTATCCCTGTAGACCACTCTGGGGATGACTGGAGCACATTAGATCCCAAGTTGTAGAGAAACACCCCGAATGTCTCATTAAATATTACACACTGAGGGCATGTAAAACAACCTCTGCACTGTGACACTTTTTTAAAAGATTTTATTTATTTATTCGAGAGAGAGAAAGAGCACAAACAGGGAGTAGCAGGCAGAGGGAGAGGAATAAGCAGGCTCCTTGCCAAAGCAGGGAGCCCCACTCGGGACTCGATCCCAGGACCTTGAGATCATGACCTGAGCTGAAGGCAAATGCTTAACTCACTGAGCCACCCAGGCTCCCCTAAAAGCAGAAACTTCTGAGAAATGAGGTCTACCATAAATCCTCTTCCTGGGAAAGGTTCAATCCATGAGGAAGACAGAAAGTGGGCATCAAGCTGGGTCTGTAAATAAACCTTGGGACAGGTTTATCTTCTCTTCCATTAGCTTTCTCCATGTATTTACTCTAATGACCCCTTTGAGAGACTTATCACTGGACTTCGCCGCCGCACCTGTGAATAAATTGTTTCTCTCCTGTTAATCTACCTTTTATCAATTAAAATTTCGAGGCCTCAGCTAGAGAACCTAGAAGTGCAGAAGAAAAAGGATTCCTTTCCTCCCCTACGTGGTAAAATATACATAATATAAAATTTATCCTTTTAACTACCTTTTAGTGTACTGTCCTGTGGCATTAAGCTCATTCACACTGTGGTGCACCCATCACCACCATGGGTCTCCAGAACTTTCTCATCTTCCCCAGCAGTAACTCTGTCCCCATTACATAGTAACTCCTTGTCTCCTGCCACTTCTCCCTAACCCCACGGTCCCCCAGCTGCGGCAACCACCGTTCTAATTTCTGTCTGTATGAATCTGACTTCTCTAGGTACCTCATCTGACTGAAATCACAGTATCTGTCTCTTTGTGCCTCCAACATTTCTGACCACCAATGTATGGGTTTACGCCCAAGGTCAACCAATTTTTTGATGGTCTGGACACCAGGTGGGTGTCCTACAACTTCACTCTATACTGACACTATCTACCTGGAATTAGTCTCAGACCCCACAGGTTAAGGGCTGGGGGCCACCAGACTGTACCCCCTCCCCCACTCCAGAAGCCAATGGCTAGTCCTGGTTGTCAGTGGGCTTTCTGACCCACTGGCTGCAAATCGGGGTTCCCAGAACCCCTTCTTTGGGTTTGGTCATCTTCTAGAGTGGCTGGCAGAACAGAGAAAGACAGTTCAGTAACTAAAATATCCATTTATTACAAAAAGGAGACAACTAGGGGCATCCGGGTGGCTCAGTTGGTTAAGTGGCTGCCTTCAGCTCAGGTCATGATCCCGGGGTCCTGGGGTTGAGCACCTGCTGCCCCTGATCCCCGTCAGGCTCCCTGCCCAGTGAGGAACCTGCTTCTTCCTCTGCCCCTCCCCCGGCTCATGCTCTCTCTCAAATAAAGAAATAAAACCTTAAAAAAGAAAAAAAAAGGAGATAGCGCAGGAGCAGCCAGGTGGAAGAGATGGGCGGAGCAAGGTTTGGGGGAAGGACCGTGGAAGAGCCAAGCCCTCTCCAGGTGCATTACCTTGTCAGCTCATCCACACGTCCTTCAGGTAGGGCTTTTTGGTTGTTTTTTTTTTTTATTGTTGTTGTTTTTTTTTTATGGAGGCTTCATTTCATAGGCATGATTGATTAAGTCACTGGCCATTAGTGGTGGAACTCAACCTCCAGCTCCTGTCACATCCGCCAGGTGGTGGGTGGGAGCGAAAGCACCAACCCTCTAATCAGTGTTTGTTTTCCCTGACAACCAGCCCCCATCGTTAGGGGCTTTCCAAAGGCCACCTCCTTGGGGCGCCTGGGTGGCTCAGTGGGTTAAGCCTCTGTCTTTGGCTCAGGTCATGGTCTCAGGGTCCTGGGATCAAGCCCTACGTCGTCGGGCTCTCTGCTCAGCAGGGAGCCTGCTTCCCCCCTCTCTCTGCCTGCCTCTCTGCCTACTTGTGATCTCCGTCAAATAAATAATATCTTTAATTTTAAAAAAAAAAGCCACCTCATTAACATGCACTCAGGTGTGATTGAAAGGGGCTTGCTAGGAAAGCAACTCCAAAAGGACTGCTTAGGGGCACCTGGGGGGCTCAGTCGGTTAAGCAGCTGCCCCTGGCTTGGGTCATATGGAGCCCCACCTTGGGCTCCTTGCTCAGTGGGGAGCCTGCTTCTCCCTTTGCCTTCGGCTCCCCCTGTGTGCTTGTGCTTGTCCTCCCGACCTCAAATAAATAAATAAATTTTTTAAAAGATTTTTAAAATTTATTTGACAGAGAGTGTGAGGGAGCATAAGCAGGGGGAACAACGGAGGGAAAGGGAGAAGCAGGCTCCCCACCAAGGAGGGAGCCTGATGCGGGGCTTGATCCTACGACCCTGGGATCATGACTTGAGCTAAAGGCAGATGCTTAACCCACTGAGCCACTCAGGCGTCCCCCAAATATATATTTCCAATTATAAATCACAATACCACAGACTTCAAGGCTCATCCATGTTGCTGCACGTGTCAGAATCTCCTTCCTTTTTAAGGCTGAATACTAGTCTATTGTATGTTTACACCACACTTGGTTACTCGTTCCAGAAGTAACATTTCTGAGTGCATTTATTTTCTTCATCTAAATCTTGACTTATATTCAGACGGGTCTTATTAGCTCATTTTTTTAAAGGCTGAAAATAAAACCAACAGGGTTCTTTCCCCCTTATCTCCTGAAGATTCATTTACATTTTACATGTAAATAGAGTAGTAAGTATATATATTCAGCAAATGCTGCTGTTAAGTAGGTCCATAAAAGCTATTGTTTTCATTTAAGTGTGACAGAAGTATCTAATTCTGACCAAGAATTTATTGTGCTATAGGTAATTATGCAGTGTGTGTGCCGTTTTTAGCCCTTGAAGTTCAGATATACTTTACATGTGTGTTCTTGGGTTGGGCAATTTCATGCATGCATGTGTGTATGTCAGAGAGAGAGAGCGCCTGTGTGCACAAGCATGGGGGAGGGGCAAAGAGAGAGGAAGAAGCAGGCTCCGCAGGACTCCATCCCAGGACCCTGAGATCATGACATGAGCCGAAGGCAGATGCTCAACCAGCTGAGTATCGACGCAGCCCTGAGCTCTTTAAAATTTACGTGAGATCTGTTTTGGGTCTTTTTTCCTTCAGATAGTATTTGTTTGCTCTTTGGTCTGAAGCCTTTTTGCAATCAGATTGTTCCTACTGGCAACTGTGCCAGTTTGAAGTGTACTGAACTTTGACTCGACTCTTTTTGTGGGATCAGACAGTGCTTTCGGGGTGGTGTTAGCCTTTTGCTTCACTCTTGTTTGGGGTTCGACTATTTGTACTGGATCAGTACAGGACTTTGGTCTGATTCCTTCTGAAGCCAGGCTGTTGCTGTTGAAATTGTGCTATATAAGAATGTTTCTCCTTACTCTAGAGAAAAGCCTCTAAGAGATGGGATCCCAGTCACCAAAATTCTTGGAGCTCACCCCAGAATCTGTTGGTTTTATGTTTAAAAACTATGTCCATCCACATGCACATTTATAACTAAATAGACTGACTTACCGAGAAGTAAATTAGAACTTCAATGGTCAGTATGGGGAACTTTTTGATCTCGAACTTGTTTTACTCTCAACTGGAATGCTGTAACTCCTAGGGGAAAAGGCTGGGATGCCTATTTTATTTTATTTATTTGACACATAGAGAGACATAGTGAGAGAGAGGACACCGAGGGAGCGACAGGCAGAGGGAGAGGAAGAAGCAGGCCCACCTCTGAGCAAGGACAGATTTGGGGCTGGATCCCAGGAACCCAGGATCATGACCTGAGCCAAAGGCAGCTGCTCAACCAACTGAACCACCCAGGTACCCCTGGGATGCTTATTTTAAATGGTGCTTTGGGACTTCCAAATGTTTTCAGGGTTCTAAATTTGTCTCTTTGAAAAAAAAACAAAAAAAACACTTCGCAGACATTATTGCTAAGTGAACTGAGACATACAATTGAAAGGAGTCAAACTGGCCTCTGAGGCCTCTTCTCCCTCCCCATACCATTCCTCTGCAGCCACTTTGTGCTAGACCTGCTCCTGCCATTTTCCTCTGTTCCTTCTTCTGAAGTTCCATTTGCCTCTGTACCTCTCCCTGCGGCCCCCTCTCCTTTGTCTATTTTTTAAGATTTTATTTATTTATTTGGCAGAAAGAGAGGGGGCACCCGCAGGGGGAGGGGTGGGCTCCCCACCGAGCAAGCAGCCCAGTGCAGGACTGGATCCCAGGACCCCGGGATCATGACCTGA
>ML109355.1:16514-30258 GCA_003697995.1 Taxidea taxus jeffersonii | reverse complement strand
GATACACCGTAAATATACAACCAAGAAGAGAGTAAGAGGCAGAAGGCAACTTCACTTCCCCTCCCCCCCCCCGGAATGGTGCTGCAAATTAAAGTTAATTCAGAAAAGAAAGTGAACAAATAATACATACTATGGTTCATGATATATCAGAATTACATATATAATGAGGTAGTCTCTTCCAAATTTTGTGGCAGGTTGCAGACAGACAGTCAGGTCAAGAGAGCTGAAAGCTTCTAATGGGACATTTATAGGAGGAATTCTTGGAGCTCCTGTGTGGCATAGTAGGTTAAGTATCAGATTCTTGATTTTAGTTCAGGTCATGATCTCAGGGGCCTTGGGATTCAGCCCTGTACAGGGCTTTGTGCTCAGCAAGGAGTCTGCTTGAGATTCTCTCTCTCCCACTGCTTCTGCTGCTCCCCTGCCTGTGCACTGTCTCTCTCTTTCAATAAATAAATAAAATAATTTTTAAAAAGAGGAATTATCAGCGTTCTGGTCAATTAAGAATCCGGAATGTGCATAATTATTGAATCTGATTGCTGTGAATCATAGGCCAGTATAAAGATGCAAAGATGTGGGATAACTAACACATGTTTGATGTGTTATCTTTCATTTCAAAAGTTGTACTGTTTCTCCAGACTGACATAAAGATCTCTTGTAAACTCTATATTATGAGTAAAAAGCATTTACTCAATTCACATCTGTATTCACATCTGTATAAGAAAAACATGTTGTTATTACAAAAAAATTAATGTTTTCAAGTATTGGTTTTTAATAAGATGTAATTAAACCAGTATTAAATTTAATATGAATTACATTTTTTTAAAGATTTTATTTATTTTATTTATTTATTTGACAGAGATCACAAGTAGGCAGAGGCAGGCAGAGAGAGAGGAGGAGGAAGCAGGCTCCCTGCTGAGCAGAGAGCCCGATGCGCGACTCGATCCCAGGACCCTGGAATCATGACCTGAGCCGAAGGCAGAGGCTTTAACCCACTGAGCCACCCAGGCGCCCCATGAATTACATTTTAAATTAAACTATATTTCATATTAACATTAGTTTAGGATTTCTGATTTTGAAATTATGTTCTATTACCTATTTGCAAAGACACTAAATCTTATCATTTTAAAATGAAATTTATTTCTACAGATGTATAAATAATGTAAATTCAGGCATGTATAATGTTTAAAATTAAGAATTCATTTAAAATTATATTTCCTCCATGTATGATGAGCTTTTTCATGGTTTTGATATTGGTTACCTTGACTCCTATGCTGAAGAAACCCTAAACACAACATTCCATGATGATGATTCTACTCTGGGGTATTAGGAAAGCTACGGAGACATTACTGGTTGTTGCCATTATGTAGGGGAACTAATGTTACTTACGGGGCAGGAGGTAGGACATTAGACATTCTATACTTCACAGTGCCTACAATGAAGAATTGTCCTGGACGATGCATGGTCTTTAAATATTCCTCCAGGTAGACATTTAGGGAGTTGAAAATCCTGCTGATACTGACTGGAGCCTAGAATCGATTTCAATTTACATCTTATAATGAAGAACATCTGCATAGTTTTAATGTGTGCAAATTTTTCCAAGAATGCAACACGAATATACAACAAGAGTAATCAAAATAATAAAATTTCAATGCTTGCAGTTTGGTTTGGAATTTTACCAAGATTTAGCTCACCCTCTTGGAAAATCTTGTCAATCATCAGCAACAATCCCTCATGATATTAGAATCATTGACTAAATACCCTGCGTTTCGCAGTTCTGTGTTCGTGACAATTTTTAAAGGGGCAAGTGTCTAATTACTTGGCTCTACTATCTAGTATATTTGTTTCCAAGTGTTTAGCATGTCAACCCCCCCACTACAAATGTGCATACTTCATCAATTACTGATTTCATTCGTTCTTTATATTACAGTTGAAGCATTGAGTTGATGATTAAAAGTTCTCTATGTAGGTCAGTTCCATCACCTGTGAATTTTAGTTCAGGATAGTAATAGGAATATTAAGTTATGTTTATTAGAAAATGGGGTCTATTTGGTGTGATAGTGTTGAGAACAACTGTCCTAGAAGCATCTTATTTCATGGAGATTTATGTCTCTGAACAGGACAATTGTTCAGGAAAAGTTTACTCTGGTAGGAGGGCAGATGTACCTAACATGGAACAAAGGTGGGGTGTAGGGGATGACACATGCCTGCAGTTGATGCACATTTCCTTGCTTTGTAATTTGGTGTGAATCAATAAATTTCTCTGGCCCTGAATTTTCTTTCTATTAAAGTGTTGGAATTGATGAACTCTAAAATCCCTAAGACAACATTTATTATGAGTAGACATTTATTTTCATGGTGTAGAATCTATATATGGAAACCTGCGTATTTCATTTGCAATATTCATAGCTTTTCATATCTGTTCTCTTTTTTAATGCTGCATTTGAATCTGTAAAATAATATGAAATTAACTTTAATATACATAAATTTTTCACTAAGTAGTAACCCGCTTACATTTTATTTTGAGAAATGTATTAGCAACATGATAAATATTTATAATGATTGCAAGCTCTTCCTTGGCAAAACCAATACCATGGGTTTTCACTTTTCTTACACATGTAAACATGAAGTTACACATCTGTATGATAGAAGGTGCAAAGGTGTGTGTGTATGCACATACACAGATTTATTTCTGATATTGTGAGGGTTCATGCGGCTGTGTATATTAATGGTTGATTTCCCTAAAGCCCAGACAAGCTTTTCTGAGTGAAACGTATACATGGTAATATATGAGAAAATTACTTGTCCCCAGGTCATATGAAGAGTTGGGTGGGGAAAAGGTATGTCCACCTTTATCTTGGGGGCCGGCCAGTGTTCTCTCCTTCAATTCCCATCTCGTCCCTCCCTCAGCCCCATGCACCTTGCCACCTTCTTTCTTTAAATTATCAAGAAGAGGCCACAAGATGAGGAATACTTCACTGCAGGTGGTGATAGGAAACTGACAAGTAGTTTATAAACTAGCCCTACCCTCTTGCTCGGAAAAGCTTTATAACTGATTGTTTTAATACCGAAGTGACACCAGAGGGGGTCAAGTAAATAAATATGCAAGCCTCACCAGTTCAAAATAATAAAATTCCAATGTGTGCAAGCCTGCTTGTTGAACATATGTTGGAGGCACGGCTAAGCCATCTGGCTCAGTGTCAAGCATTTACACCAACTGCAGTCTTACAGTACCTGACAGCAGAAAAGCTTTATTCCCCTGGTGTTTGGGCACAAATGGAGAAATATTATTGAAATGATTATCTGCATCAAGACTCAGATTTGCTTTGACATTTAGCTGGCTCTGTTTAATCCAAAGGGTTGTCTGAATGAATAAAGAGAAGGGTTCCTCCAGAAGATGCTGCGAGCAGCCAGGGAAAGCCAAATGATTAATGAGACTGAAAGGCAGGGTGGACCTGCCCACCTCCACCCAGACCTCAGTGCCAAGAACTGAATATGAAATTAGTCTAAAGCCTTCCGTGGCTTGTCAGGAAGATTCCACCCTTACATGGTGCTCTCGGTTTGGACTTCTGGAAACAAAAGGAACTGATGCCTTCCCCAATATGGAAGCAATAGGCTGGGAGAGAGCTTCATGTTATAATCAGAACATTTCACATTCAAACACTTTTTGCTTTTAACAGCTCTACCGGAGGCATTTCGATATTACGTTAGGAATAGAGTCTCGGGAATCAGAAAGCTTCGGCTTGTCAACTTGTTTCTGTTTTGGCAGCTGGTTTCTAACATGCTATGGTCCTTATATCAAGATAATTTCATTTGGCTTAGAATGCTGTGTTCTACTGGTTGTTTTGTGCTGCCATTCATTTTAAAATGTTATATGAAGCTGAGTTTCACAATGCCAGACTCGGCATTCACCTATGCGGACAAAATGCAGAGGCTGAGCCAAAAAGAGACACCCTTAACAGAAGAATGGGAAGTCAGCAAGAAAATATAATCCTCTTTGTCATCATAATGGAGGAAATAATTTGGAGGTCTTTAGCAAGGAGTGATAGGTTCACATCTGCTTTATCTGATTTTTTCAGGTATACACTACCTTTCAGAGGGAGAGTTTTAGTAATGATTGTTGATTTAAATTTGAAATTACTTTGGTAATTTGGACCTAATAAGGGTGTTAGGCATGATTTTCTCCTCACTCATACTTTTAATTAACTTTTTATAAAGATATGAATGAATTCTAATGAACACAATTGGCAGGCTAATTGATTTGTCTCAGAGCACAGTGAGTGATCAGTATGCTGGCAGCATTGTGATACGCTATTCAAGGATGTCAAACAGTTTTTGGGTTAATTTTCTGGCAGAGGTTAGTTGGGGAAACTGCTTAAAATATGGACTGTTTTTGATTTTCAAACAAGTGCCTGTTTAAAAAAAAATCAGTGAATTAAAAGATATCTATTGCTTTGAATTTATGGTGTCTTTAAATTATCACATTGCCACCGGGGAGTTGTTTTGTGTATTCTGCATATTAACAGAACACTTTTACATGTGTTATGCACATGAGGATATTAGAGATGATTTTCAGAAGATAATGCATTGTGTTTGCAAGAAGAAAGCCAAGACTGCGCTCCTCTGTTTAAGAAATGCCTTTTTAAAAAGTTGCCACAAAATCAAGAGTGGTCAAAACAAATCCTAAAAGCACCCATTTGAAGAAAAATAAAGCACAGCTCCAAGAGGTTACTGTTTTGCTAAGCATCTCACTGTAAAGGTTTGGCTTAAATAAATCCCAGTGAAATGACATTCTTTTATAGTGTTAAGAACAATGAGCGGGTGAGAAAATATATTATGACATAGTTAAACACAGGGCTATAATTTCTAAACTGCATAAATTACATGTTTTCCCCTATTATGATACAGACAGCCAAACCGAACATTTTTGAAAGAAAATGACCAACGTATGATTAATTGCAAGCTCACAGATTTTGTAGCTTCCAGAGTAAATCAAGTGCTAAGAAGTGCTAACTTGCTAAAATATAAACTCATTTTAGTCTCCAGATACTAGAATACAGTCTATCTTCTTCCTCCAGTGGGGGAGCTAATTAGAAATTGTGACTGGCGGAAGGAGGAGAACCCAGAGAACACCAGGATTAAGTTCATGAGCCCGGAAAAAGTGGCCAGATTTTTTATTCTTTACATTTCACATATTTGAGTTTCCTGAAGCCAGCTTATGGTAATGGCTGCTACCCAAACGTGCAAGTAACAGAAGAGAGAGTTTGTGAAAAGAACACATTTAGTTAACATGGAATGCTCCGAACATAATGCAGAAAGACAGAAAAATGGTTCATGGATTTCATTTCTACCCCTTTCCTCAAAAGATAAGGCTGTTCGTATATAACACATCTAATAGCTAGGATTTGGGAGAGGCCATCAGACCAGTGACATCTATGTTCTGAATTTTTCATAGTCTAGGGGGCCTTCCAAACTGTGAGTTAGTCTTGATTTCAAGTTGGTTTTGCCTGGACTCTGATGACTCTTCCATTGGCGACTAGCGCGAGAAAATGATGGGTATGGATATGCATGCTGAATAAACAGACTGGCTGTCCTAGTCGCATGTCCAGAACACTTGCTGACAATTTCAGATTTGCGATTTTGTATGGCTTGGGCCGTATTTTGCAGAATTTTAACTTTGCTGTACTTTTTAAGGTGTATACACTGTTAAACCTTTTCATAATATGTTTTGAGATTTTTCAATGAAATAAGTGATGACCATGAAATACAAGAAGATTCCCAACCCATGTTATGATTTGGTGTGAATAAGGGAGTGAATTGAAATTACATAATTTCAAGGAATTTCTCTTTTCCAATAAAAACCCCCTTTTAAAATTCACTATTGAAGAAATAGATCCAGGAAAGCATTTCATACTAGAAATAGAAGACTACCAAATGTGGAGCTATTATTCTGTGAGCATTTTAGAAATGTTAAATTATGATAAGATTTCCCCAGTGCATATTTTTATGCACTTTGGAGGGGTAGATGTACTTATCTGACATTGAGATTAGTTGCAATATAATTTTAAAAGAATAGCATGGCTTTCCCCAGGGAATTTTTATTAAATTCAGTATGTGTGACAAGAAAAAGAATTTCCCAAGTTTAGTTGTAACAAAACCTACAAACATTCCTTTTCCTGCCCTTAATGAGTAATGACTTTATCCAGCCAGTATTTCAACCCCTCAACCCCATAATGTTCATAATGAAAATAGTAGTAATTGTGAAAGCCACTATTCATAGTGGTTAAGAACTAGACCACCGGGGTTATCCTAGCTCTATGATGTCCCTGCCGTGAAATGCTGGAAAAATTATTTAAAATATCAATTTGGTTTTCTCATCTGCAAAATAAGGATTGCAAGAGTACCTACCTCACAACATTGTTAGGAGGAGTAAAGCCTATTAATAGATGTAAAATAACTGGACTAGTGTCTGGCACCCAGGAAGTGCTTAATAACTGTTAAAGCATGTACACATCCCAAACATCACAAATATGACCAATGTATGATACACAAATCTATGGAAACAATTTTTCCCCATTTCCAATAGACTTCTTTGTCTGAGGGTCTCTAACATGAGTGAACATAGGATCAAAAAATGCTGGTAAGGTAAAATGAAGACTATGACAGGTCTGAGAATTCACATTCCTACAGAATCACACCCAGATCTACAGATAAGAGCATCGATAGCTGACAAATTTGGTCATGTAGAAAACAGATTGTATCACTCCTGTCTTTTAGTGCACATCTGAGTCATTACTGCAAGGTTTCAGTCAGAGTCTTCTGATTCAGCACAAAGAATAGCACAAACTATTTTTAAAGCACCTGATACTAATTCATCAATCATGTAAAGGTCAACAATGATAATTTAGGCATTCTTCACTAGAATTAGTTGCCATTTTGAATGCCTACTTTGTACCAAACGCATTTATTTCAGTTGCCCAAAATATTTTTGTTATTACTATTCCCACTTAAATAATGTCTAAACATTTTCTGAGGGATTATCTAATGTATCCTAGGTCACATACTTAATAGTGGAGCCTGGATTCAGATGCAGAGTAATTTAAATTCAGAGCCAAAGCTATGTGCATTACATTATTGTACCACAGGGCATGAGAAAACAGGATTTGAAATCTGACCATGCTCCTAAAATAAGTAAACAGAGAAGCAAACAAACAAACAGATAAATAAAGCCTCTTTTTTGATTTAGCAACCTGTGAAATGTGTGGCAAGTGGACAGTATGGACTCTGGATTCTCAGTCTTTTTCGTCCATCAAGAACCTGAAATACCAAGTAAAAGGAGTGGCCCATATTATCTCATTTTTCTGAGGTTTTGTTCTGTTTTCTTGTATTAGCTCCTCTGATTTCATTGCCTCAGCAACTTCCTTTGTGGACTATTTGAACCCATTTGGAAGCAGATGCTCCTGCAACTTCTGTACCTCTGTGACGAAAGAAAAATGTCTCTTGTATATGTTGCTGGAGTCCCAAAAATAATGGAAACAAAAAATGAGGTAGGAGCAATATTTGGAGATATAATACAAAGAATTGTCCCAAACAATATACCCGAACCCACAGACTCAAGACATTCTATAAGCCTAAGCAGGTCAAATATAAGGAGAAACACACCTAGACCCATAGAGTCAGATAAACTAGAGGGAAAAAAAATTAAAAGTAACCAGAGAAGAATATTACCTTCAACAGAGCAACAATGAAGGAGACAGCTGACGGATCAACAAAATGACAAAAGCAAAAGACAATAGAATGACATGGGGAAGTGCTAAAAGAAAATTACAATCCAAGAAGAATATATATACACAAAATTGCACAAAGAAATGGAGAACAAAAAAGTGTAAATAGGTGGCAAAATACAAATGGATATTAACTGGACATAATATAATAATAATGTATAGACATAACGATGTGAAAATAATAACATGTTTAAGAATTTCAAATATATATGTGTGTAGAATTTAAAAAGTATAAAAATAAGATTAAAATGCATGGCAGTAATAAAATATAATTTTAAAAGGTAAATGGGATGAAAATATTTCAAAATTTTAACATTATTTGGAAAATGGTAAAATTGTTAATTTTTATAAGACTTCAATAAATCTAAGATGTATGTTATAATCTAGGTAACCACTATGATAATATTCAGTTTTTAAATTTAAGTTGTAGGGGGCAAATAATAAAGCAATTTTATTGATACAAAATTAGGCAAGAACAAAGGAGCATAAAACAGGTGGTTCAATGGAAGTATATGGATATAGAGCTAGTATAGTTATATAGATAGTAAGTATAAACTTAAAGGTATCATTATGTACTTTGAATGTAAATGGACTAAATATTGCAATATAAAAGTATAAAATTGTCAGATGGGATAATATATAGCAGAAAGAAAAAAGCAGAAACAAGGAAAAGAAAAATTCTAGACAATAGCAAAAAAAAAAAAACACAGTAAAACAAGCAAGAACAGCCTGCCACAATAAGGCGGAGAGCTGTGTGAGTAAGCAGAAGTCATACATGAGCAGGAAGAAGGAATCTCGCTCAGAGTGGTGAAACTTAATGAAAAAGTGACTATGAAGGGGGAGGAGGAGAAAGAAATTAATTAAATTAAGAAAGAAATGAATTCAAACAGCATAGTAGTCTGTGGAAAGTCCTGTAAGATTTATTAATGCCAGAATTACTCACTAACTTTTAAGCTTATTTTTGTTTCTAGCAGTGCTATTGTCGAAGTTCATGATAATAACCAGTATTTATTAAGAAAAGTTTAAATTATGTTTAGTTCACCCTATTTTTAGAGATTAGGATATGCATGGTAGAGTTTGGACAGTTTTTCCATTCAAATGGTTAAAGAAGCAACGCTGCAAAAAGAGATAGCTTCATATTAGCTGGAAATTTGGGGTGTTCTTCCCCACCACTGTAACTATAAGCCCCTTCTCTGAACTGATGACTGGACCGTATGAACTGGAAACTAAGTTGGGGCATGAGAAACATTTAAAATCTGCCGATTAAAAAAAGGATGAGAATGGTCTGAAGATATGCAACAGATTTATCTAGAGCAGTCTTCTCAAAATTTGAAAGGCAAGGGAATTACCTGAGGTTTCTTTTATTTCATATTTTTTATTTTTTAATAAAATTTTATTTATTTATTTGAGAGAGAGAGAGAATGCAAGAGCTGTTGGGGAGAGGCAGAGGGAGAAGCAGACTCCCCACTGAGCAGGAAGCCTGAAGCAGAGCTCCATCCCAGGACCATGAGGTCGTGACCTAAGGTCATGACCTGAGCCAAAGGCAGTCGCTTAACCCACTGAGCCACCCAGGCATCCCCACCTGAGGTCTCTTTTAATATACAGATTCTTACTGGGTAGGTCTGCAGTGAGACCTGAGACTGAATTTGTAACAAGTTGCCAAAGGCTGCCAGTGCTCTGGTCCGTGGGCCACACTTGCACTTACCAGTAGCTGGAGCTGAGAGAACATAGAACAGATAATTTTGAAGATTATACTCAAAGGCAACCATGAAAGTATCTCCTTCATTGTACGGCCATTGCCCCCATTGCTCATGCTCTATCAAGTCAGAAGGCATTCAAAGACCCTCCTCCACTCCCATACCCCTCCAAAAAACAAAACACCAAAAATGAAAGCCATCCTAGAGATTTCAGAAAACTTATAAAAATGTAACAAATACATACTAAATTATTTTCACCAAAGGATGGAAATGTTTCAAAGGATTTGTGATCGTTTGTTTATTTCCACAAACAGCAAGAGATCTAGGCCTGTTACTATGTAACATTCTCATTGTTTCTCAGGACTCTCAATCTCCACTTAGGGAAACAAAGCTTCCTTGGAAAGACACATACAGGGTGAACTGCAGTCAGTTTTGATTATGACTTCTAAAATATACTTCCCATCAAATTTCATATAAAATTAAAATCCAGGGTCATATAAAGCTGCCAATCAAAACCTGGCAAATGAGAAATGCACACAGTAAACATTTGGGAAAATAACATAGCAGTTTTCTCCTTTTATTAAATTTTCACTGAACAAATGGAAGGTGCTTTAGTGTCAAGGAAGCTGCAGGAATAAAAGGCAATGAAGTTGGAAGCAGTGTGTTATAAAGATTAAGGTAACTACATTCAATTATCTTACCCACACATTCCCCTCACCCTGTAAAACTCCTGTCTTCTGAAAAGTGTTTAATCAGTAGTCTTGAATCTGAAAATTTCTAAGAATTCTTAATATTGCCCTTATGGGTGTCACTTCTGAAATCTGCAGATAGTATGAAGAAGTCAAGGACATTAAAATATAAAATAGTTTTTTTTCTGGAAAATTATCACTAGCAAGAGAAATAAAGTGTCCTTAAATATCTTATGAAGAATATGATTCTCATCCCAAATCTTATTTATCTGGGGTTTAAATGGGTATTGTTTAAAACTAACAACTGCCTTTCCAACAATCCCAAGGCAGAGGAATGAGAGGAAACTACATGGAGAACATTAAAGAAAGAAATATGAGAATTTAGAAGAAAGACACCTGCATTTGCTTCATCAGAACTGGAAAATCCAATTGTAAGATGAAAAACCATAACAGAGTCTTCAAATACTTTTCTGGAGGACTTTACCTAAAGGTAAAGATAAAATAAATAATTTAGCACAATGAGGGAAAGAGAGACTGATTAAATCCTGAAGGAGGACAACATTTTACACAACCAAACTTCCATTATAAAATGAAGGAAAGGAACAAAGGTGTTGTAACTCAGTATTGAGACACAAATAGAAAAAAAAAATACTTCTTAACCCATAACTTTGAATATAGAATATTTATAATAAGATGATTTAAAAATATACTTTACATTGTGAGTTTTTGCGCATCTCAGTTGACTAAAATATGAATCAGAATATCACCCTTATCATTCTCCACAATCACTTGTTGAATATAACTATATAACAGACTACTTTTCTAGATCCTGAGGGCCCAAAATGTAGAAAACATAGTCACTCTTGGTGAGTACAATTGCATGGGGCTGAGAATATATCATCTGGTTTATTCATGAATTTATTCCTTTATCCAATTTGCATTAATTCAGTGAGTATCACTTTTGAACAAGAGGCCCAGATAGAACAAAGAGAATAAAATAGACTTTGTGGTTTTCAAGGAACTTGTATTTCAATAAAGGAAAGAAATCATGTGCTTAAATAGACACAGTCTACAAGACATCAAAGATGAGTTACACCTCTATTAACGTCAGAACCAAGTACATGCATTGACACACTACAGGCTCCAAAACATTTGTGGAATGGATATTTAAAGGGCTCTCAAAGAGATAGACAGCTAATGTGTCCTATTAAGTCAGAGCTGGGATTATTACTTCTGGCTGGTAGGAGTAAGGAAAGCTTTCTGAAAGTGACTTGAAAATTGAATAGTCAAAAACTAACAGAATTTGAACAGAATAGCAGAACAGGAAAGAACCATTTGGAAAAATGAAGAGCATGGACCCTGAGACAGAAAAATAAGGACACAGGAGAAGTAAAGAAGTCCATGGTTTGGCTTGAGCACAAAAAGTAATAAAAAGAGATTGCAATGCAGCTGTCTTGGGAGTTCATGTGTAAAAAATACTAAAAAACATACCCCAATACACACCCCTCCAAACATTGAGCAATGATAGATATTTCCAAAAAGAAACAGCCAATCAGCCAATTACAAGAACAAGATGAACATCTCTGTGAACCAGAAACATACATAACTATGATGAGTAAGTGAGGACTTTGCTTGTAGACCAAAGTCAGAATTCCTAGCTTCTCATGATCTAATGGAGATTATTCCTTATGAAGCAGGAGATTAGAGCCAGTGTCACTTCTTGATGGCTAAGAAAAGGGACAGCAGCTGCCCAGGCCTGTGACAGATTCTGCCGGTCAGGACATTCCCTAGGACTAGAGTTTTGATATAAGATTTAGTTCTGAATTAGAGACTGTCAATCATGGATCATAGCACCTAAGGCTGAGCAAGACATGGAGTGTAGTTTGTCTTTGCTTCAGGGAAAAGAATAGGTAAATTCTTCAGTCACTGAAATGGACTTGGGAGCAATGTTATACATCCTAGTAGCATTTCCTAGACCTTAGGACTGCAACCCAGACACTAGTGTTGTTAAACTTAATGGCCTGAACAATACGTGCTTCCCAGGCTAATGTTACAAATGCCTCTCTCTTGCCTGCTTCTGATGTCTGTGACTAATACGCACTGGATATGGTCACCTGGAATTCCTATTGTCTTTGAGTGTTTCTTATGGGAATATCAGGGGCCAGCACCTCAGATATTATAGGTTGGGATCGTTGTTGACAGGGCGGCTTGATAATGAGACCAGGGCAGGGACTGAGAGGTAAGACACTTATACAGGACTGATCTCTGTGCACTGCCATGGAAGAAGGCTTCCTGCAAACCTTCATGGAAACTGGCAAGGCCCACTGCTTAAGGCTATCAATCTTGGTCAACTCCATGGCTTGGATCTCTGTCCCAACCATGAATATCAGTGTGGAAAATCCCTCTTCTGGCTTGCTTCATTCAGTAGGAACTGTAAACCTTGAAATGCAAACCTGATCACAGCAAAAGAGGAGCTTGTGTTATTCCAAATAAAAACACAAGCTGTGCAAGATAAGGGCTATGTCAGAAGTCTACCATGTCATATCCTTGATCATGCCTTTGCGGTCAAAGCATTAGTGGAAATGGTTCCATCTTAACTATGCAGCTTAAAAACCCCACAAGGGTTTGTCTTTCCCAGGAGTCTGGTGATTGCCTGGATTCCATTTATCTGTGCTGCTATAGAATGAATGGAAAAGGGGTCTGCATCCTTGTGACTGACCCAGTCTCCAACCTTTCTGTTAATGGATGGTGCTCTGTGCGGTTTGGTCCCAGCCAGAATGGTGTGAGGTCAATTGCTTGGACTCTTGTTCTCTTTTTGTTCATGATTTCAAACTTGACTTCTTTGCTAGACTCTAAACTTGGTAGGGACCAATATATGTCTCTTAATTTGTTTTTGGAAATGGGTTTATGTCTGAATTCTTTGCTAGTCTTCAATCTATGTGAGAACAGTATTCTTTATATCTGAAACCTCACGTGACATGGAGATATACTTCAGCAATATAGTGGGTTCAGCTCCAGACCACTGCAATGAAACAAACATTGCAGTAAAGTGAGTCAACTGAATTTTTTGGTCTCCCACTGCATATAAATATTACATTTACACTATTACATTTACACTATTAAGTATGCGATAGCATTATGTTTAAAAAAGTAGATATTTCAATTAAAAATACTGTATTGTTCAAAACAGTACCCATCCTTTCCATAAGTTGTAGTCATTGTTCACAGATCACAATTACAAATACGACAATGAAAAAGTTTGAAATATTGACAGAGTTACCAAAATGTGACACAGAGACACAAAGTGGGAAGAACTGTCAGAAAAATGGCACCAATGGATTTGTTCAATACAGGATTACCATAAACCTTGAATCTGTATAAAAAATGCAAGTCTGCCAAGTGCAGGAACACAAAGCACAATAAAATAAGGAATGCCTATATAGTATATAGTAGACGTATAATAATTATTTATTCATGGGCTTTGTGTATTTCATTTAATCCTCACAACTATTATATGAATGAGTATAAACGTTCATTTTCTAGATAAGGAAATTTATGAAACTTCTGAAAGGCATGC
>ML109355.1:0-16114 GCA_003697995.1 Taxidea taxus jeffersonii | reverse complement strand
GAGAGAGAGAGAGAGAGAGAGAGAGGGTTTCAACTGGTAGATCAATATTAAGCTTAGCTTTAAGCTGTGGGTTTAATGTTGCTTTGTTCCACATGTCCTTCATCCTCCTTAGGAGGCTAACTGAGGCATATTCTTCTCATGGCAAAATCTATGGGTTCCAGAGGGCAAACTCAATTATGCAAGATAATGGAAGTCTCTGAGAACATTATATTTTCTAACATGCCCTTGGCCAAAGCAGGTCATATGACCAAGCCCAAAGTCAGTTGGACAGAGAAATATACTGTCTCTGGAGGTAGGTTGGGAGGAAAAAGAAAGAATATTTGTTAAACAACTAGAATATAATCTACCACAGGTAGCAATAATAAGTCAAATTCTAGAATTTTCATATTGGATGAAATATCCTATAGATCAAAACAAATAGTACTGAGGATGTGGAACACAGGTATAAAGGATATATAAAGAGGAAGAATCCATGAAAGATAGCCCCTTTAGTATTTTCTAAACTATAGGCCACTATTCATTGTTGGAGAATTAAATCAGTTTCCTGGGTGATAGCACCATTCAAAAAACAAAATAGAAAAAATGAGGTTAGAATGGACTAGAATAGAAAAGTACAGAGGGGAAAAGAGGTTTATGATGTTGACTATCTGGTTATAGTCAGAACTACCACAAAAAGAGGCAAGATTTGACATCAGATACTCTAATTCCAAGCCTGAGCCTTTAACCACTCAGCTATACGTTTTTATCATACATGTTAACTTTGTTTGGACTATTCGCACATTGACTCTATTTTTAAATGTTCTCACTATCTAGGTATAAAATAGGGTTCTATAGGTTGAATAAATCTCCTGTTAGCTCAATTACTTACTTGTCTTTGATAGGCTTTGATTATCCCTTTGTTGAGCTTTCTTTTATAGCACACAGATAATATATGTCATTTGCATGTCAAAAACTTGTTCCAATAACCCTTAAAAATTCAGCACAATGTAGAACTCTTACACTATACTCAATGATCTACGAAGTCATGGATTGTGTCTAGGTATTTCCTTATGCCTAGGAGAGAGCTTGGCTCAAGAAAGATTTGTTGAAGAATCAATGAATCAGTCAAAGAATGAGAAGATTTTTCCAGTATGATATACATATTTCCTGGATATGGGATTGTCTATCTAAGGTGAGAGAAAATTGTTGTGAAACGGCAATGATATTTTTTGGTATCAATTGATATCCTTTATTTAATCCTTTGAAATTTGTTAAGAAAGATCCAACTATTAAAAGATAAAGCCTTCTCAAATATCATAAAACTTATGTTATGATGAGAGATAATATATCTGAAGGTTTATTCCCACTGAAACCAAGGCTAGTGTTTAATAACCACAAACAGAATGATTATATCAGAGGGTCTTATTAACCACCTAAAATTTATTCTATAGAACTGTCCAGTGACTATTCAATGCCACATTTTACTAAGAACTACCATAACCTAAAATATTAAAGATCAGCAAAACTGTACACTGTATTAAAATCGCATATCCCTTTGAAATGGAAAATCATATTTTCTTTCAGAAAAAGCATTGGTTTAAATCAGTGTAAGTTTGGGGCTAACATCAGTCAATGTTCCAGCAGGAAGCAAATGGCACAGTCAAAGTAGGATAATTTAAAAAGAGTTTAATAAAGGAACTATTTAGAAAAGTATGCCTAGGGCTTAGAAAAACCACAAGAGATAATATAGTGCCCATGTAGTGACTTGTATACTTTATTAGTAAGAACACTTGCAATACCACTGCAGGCCTGAGAAGCAAGGGAAAGGCAGTTACAGGGATGGTTGTGGTCTTGTGGTCAGGGCTGTCTTGAAGAGGATCCATGGCCTTCAGTCAAAGGACACAGTCACCCTTGGCAACGCTACACCCTTCTTCCATGCCTCTGATCATCCACTTGTGTTCCTACAAGGCCAAGTCAAAGGGCGAGGATGTTTGGTGATCCTGTTGGTATTGGACAGCTCTCCTTCCGGAGAACAGAGGGATTATACTTGAGAGTTGACTGGTAGGCAGAAGCAAAAAAGATCCAGCACAGAGTCTAAACAGTTTGTTTTCAACTTAAAAAGTTCTTTATAAGAGTTTTGAACATTAGGATTTCTAGTAGTACTTGGATTTTTTATTATAGGGAAATTGTAGGGAAAATAAATGTAGCAAACCTATTAAAAGAGGTCTTTTAAAAAAATAATTTAGAAAAGTAGAGGGAAGAATCCCTAATATTGATGAGAGAAGTCATACTTTCCCTGCTAATCCACAAGGTTGCTATGGGATTAAATAAAATGTCTATGAAAATGCTATGCAAATGTAAGTTGTTTTTTTTTTTTTTTCAGTGAAGAAAACAACCTCGTAATTATGCTCTTTATTTTTCCTTCTTTCATTGACATTTCCAGGAATGCACAATACTGTCTTTCTAATGATCCAGTTAAAATGCAATCAAATAATTATGATATGATGTGATAAATGAGGGAGATTAATTCTGTATCCAGATGGAGGTTGGGTAAGGCTTCAGAGAGGAGGTGACATATGAATTGGACCTCAAAGAGTGAATAGGAATTCAGGGAAGTGGTCAGGAAGTGGATTTAAGCAGGGAAGGAACACAGGTAAAGGCAAAGGAGTATGTCAGTCCTTGGCTTATCTGGAGAAGGAGGAGACCAGAGTTTCTGACTCGGGGTGTAAGAATGTATGAAGTGGCAAGGGAAGAGCCTGAAAAAGAACACTGGCATTGATTTGCACAAGACCTTTTTTTGGTCCATAGTAAGGATTTTGTTTGTTTGTTTTTACTACAGAGCATTAGTTTGAAACCCAGGCTCCATTTTAGAATTCCCTGAGGAGCTTTTAAGAAATACTAATGCCCAGGACCAATTAAATCAGAATCTTTGGCAATGAGGACCAGGCATAGTTTTGTTTTTATTTTTTTAAATGATCCCTTGGTGGTTTTAATACACAACCAGTGTTGAGAACCTATATTCTAGAATGAATACCTTCTACGCACATCGATACCTTCAGTCACAATTGTTTCCTTGAGCACTAGGCCTATACACAGCTGCTTCCTGGACATGTCTACCTGCCCACACCGTTCCAGACATTGCAAGGTATCTACCTCACATTTGAAATTGCATCTTAGATGGTGTACATGTTCTTAGACTGTACTTTGTTTTATTATTTCAGTGAATGCCATCCAAATACATCCAGTCCAGAAATCTCTTGAGTCTTTCTTACCACAATCACCAAATTCTCTTTTTGTACCTATTAATTATTGATCCAGGCTGCCTCACTTCTTCCCTGTCATATTGTCACTGCTCTAGGCCAGGCCTCCATTTCCCATCAGCCAAATAGAAGTAACCGGTAAATGTGTCCCAATTCAATCAGTTATCTATCCACGTAATTGCTTCAGTGACATTTCTGAAATATAGATCCACAATTCATTCTAATATGGGACATCCTTTGATATTTTCACAATTTCCTTAGACTACATTAAAAACATTTTAGCATAAATTGAAATGCCTTCAAGATCTGTTTCATTTTGGGCTACCTGCCTCTTGCCCACTGTTGCGCTTCTCACTGGGGTGTCCACATATGCAATCCCTCTCCTCTTGTCAGTCTGCACCTACTATTCCTTACCTTGACAACTCAGTTCATGCTTCAGGTCTCCATGTGGACTCCCTGAGATCAGAGAAATCTGTACTACCCTTATCAAGGCACTTACTAGGTTGTATTTTAAGTACTTACTAAATTTAATATTTTTCTCACAATACATAAAGTTTTGTAGTACAAGGAAAACATCTGCTTTGTTCATCATTTGCATTCTCAAAGTATAGTATAGTTATTGGCACAGAGTAGGTATTGAATAAGTAGTTGTTGAATGGATGAATACATGTGCTAATCTTGGGAATGTGTCAATACAATTATGTATAATTCTTGGGCCCTGTCCTCCAGAAATCTATAATCTAGTGTGGGAAACAGACAGGTAAATGGAAAAAACACGATGCGATGTGAAACATGTGGTTTTAGGTAAAGGCTATGAGGTGTTATGGAGTTCATAGGAGTAGCATCTACTTCAGCCTTGGCAGGGGTTAAGGGAGATTAGTTAGGAAAGATTTGGGTGAGGATTCAATATTTAAGCCAATTTTTGAAGGAGCAAGTGATTGCTTGAGAGAAGGGGGTGGGGAGAGAAAAAAAGCGTAGGACACAAACACCAGAAACAAAGAGAAAACAGCATGTGGTAGAGGAACTCCAAATAGTCAAGCATGGCTGAGACTTGGAGGGGCTCAATGGGGATAAAGAGTTAGAATAGTGACCAGATCCAAGACGTTAAAAATGGATATACATTTGGAACTTGATCTTGAGGGCAATTAAAAGCCAGTAAGTATTGTAAGCAAGGTCTTGACATGATCTGATTTGCTCTTTGGAGAGGTCATTGACTGTATCTTGGAGACCACTTAAGAAGGGTACAGTTGAATCATCAGCTAGGAAACCTGAGTAGTTCAGAAGATAAGTGTTCTCCATGGACATGCCAAGAGAGAACTAACAAAGAGACAGAAATGAGGAAGTCTTTTCGATTTGATGACTGATAGGTCTAAATACCTAGACCTAGAACAGGAAAGAATAAAAGAACAAACTAGGTTCTGACCTGGGCAATGAAATGAGGGCTGTGCCATCCTCTGAGACTGGAGTGACTGAGAAGCATCTGACTGACTGTGAGAGTAGAAAAGTTCAACTTTGGTCTCTTGCGGCAGGAGTGCTACTTTGCACCTGGATTATTGTTATAGGTTGAATTATGTCCTCTGCCCTCCCTCCCCAAAGATGTTGAAGTCCTAACCCCCAGGACTTCAGAATGTGAACTTATTGGGAAATAAGACCATTGCAGATGTAACTAAAGTTCAGTTGAAGTCATATTAGAGTAGGGAGGACCCCTAATCCAATATCACAGGTGTCCATTTGAGAACACAGAGCCCAAAGGCAACACCAGATGAACACAGGGCACAGGAGCAATTCATTTACATTTTCCTTCCTCTTCGGAACTACGAGGATTGCTAGGGACCACCAGAAGCCAGAAGTGGCAAATATGGATTCTTTCCTAGACCCCTCAGAGGGAGCATGGCCCTGCCAACACCTTGATTGTAGATTTCTAGCCTCTAGGATAGTGAGACAATAAATGTTTGCCATTTGAAGCTATCCAGTTTGTTATGTTTGCTAATGCGGCCTTAGGAAAGTCATATAGATTTTTAAAATAATACCAGCTAATATTTTCAGGCGTTTGCTATATGCCAGTAACTATTCTCAGTGATTTGTATCAACCAATTTAATCCATGTCACAACTTTATGATATACATACTATTATTTTTAAAAAAGAGAAGCAAAACAGGGTGAGTAAAAGAAATTATGGGAAAAGGAAAGAAATTGGCTTATTTTTGTGTCATCTCGTTAATCTCTCTTTAAAGACACTTGAGGGGATGCCTAGGTGGCTCAGCTGGTTAAGCTGCTGCCTTCGGCCCAGGTCATGTTCCCAGGGTCCTGGGGTCAGGTCCCATGTTGGGCTCCTTCCTCAGTAGGGAGCCTGCTTCTTTCTCTGCCTCAGCCTGCCTCTCTGTTTGTGTGCTCTCTCTCTCTCTCTGACAAATAAATAAATAATCTTAAAAAAAAAAAAAAGACACTTGAGTATTCCCCAGGGGCTGCTTCGGAATGTTAGAGGTCAGCAGGTTTTCCTTAATGTAAAAAAAAAAAAAAAAAAACAGAAACCAGTAACCCTACAGTGAGTAATACCTAGACCTAACAATTGTATCACGTAGACATCTGTTTCCATGAGCATCTCTGGCTGTCCACCTGACACTGACAGAGATCAGTTTGAGGCAAAAGCGGGATTTCTCTCCCAGGTACCACAGAAGATGCATGTTTGGATGGAACCATTGGTCTACCTTCATGGTAAGAAGTACAAAGGGCAGCTTATGTGTTTAGATGAAATGCAAATTCAGATGTTTGATTCCTCATACAAGGAATGTGGGAGGCTTTAAAACCATGTAGCCGATTTTCCTGAAGGATACTCAAGTCCAGACTGACTGCAGGGACAGAGCCTCCTCTGCCCTCCTTCCTAGTGTTAACAACCCAGGGCTCTCAGAACACAGTAGAGTCCTCACTCCCTGTGGGTGGCTGCCTGAGGACTTGATTTCCTTCCTGCCTAACTGTTAGGGAAACACATTTCCTCAGAAATAAATCCCCACCATAAGCGTATATATGAGCTGAGCCTGTAAAATTATAAAATGGATTTTCACTGTGGCTTGTGGAATCCGTTTCAAAAGCTGAGGAAACAACGGAGGTGGTTTAGGCTGCCAAGATGGGTAAGTTTTAAGGGATAATTTATGTGATGCTGAGATATGGATAGAGTTGAGATGATGTAAATGAAGAGATTTTGGAAAGTATAAAGCACTGTATAAATATATTCCTGTTCAGCATGGTTAATAATCCCTGTGCTATGCAGCATGCTGACTGAGAATTCAGTTATTTTATAGAAGTCTGTATTTCAGGTTAAATATTATCCAAGATGTCATTTTAGGAGTTGATTTCTATTCCAACTAGAGTAGTCCTCTGGTTATTATTATTATTTTTATGTGATTGTCAGTGCACATTTGTACTTCACTGAGGAAGGCATATATGGTAACTCTTGCACCTTTTACCCAAAGATGTTGCAGTGTTTTACCTCCAAGCATTATTAAGCTTTCTTTATGAACATAAAAGGAAGTTAAAAGCACAGAAAAGTAAAGGAAGCCACCTGAAATCACACAGCAAGGCAGCCACAGGAAAAACTTAGGACATATCAGCCCTACCTCTCAGTTATGTGTTCAAATCTCTTGAGCACTCCTCCTTCTACTAAACATTTTTAAATATTGTATTTATCTTTAAATAATAGCCTAATGGAGGAACTCAGGACTCAATTTTCAGTTTGTAAATTCTTCAGCATAACTCCATGTTGATCCAGAAAAATATTACACGAGCTAGCAGATTTGGCAAATGGAAACCATGCTGTCATGCTCATTAATATATGGCTGGTAATAAAGATAATCACAAGTTTACATACTTTTAGTTATAATTTCCTCACTTAATTTTTTAATACCAGATATTAGTGTACTTGTATTCTGAGAACACATATGTTTAAGTATCATTCTGATTTTTAGCAATGATTTTTAATGTTCAAATGCCCAACTATTTCTTTGGGATATGTGTTCAGAATTCTAAGGAGTGAATTTCTAGGTAACTGTGAATACGGAAATAAGGAAGGTAACTTCAGGAAAATGGTATCATTGGCTCTGGCTGCTAAAATATTATTATTGCTTGTGATGCAAGTATTCTGGCCAGAAGGACTCTCATATCACATCAGCAACAGAGTCTGGAGCAGAGACCAATAGGAGCACTGATTTGTAGCTGGCCAAGAGATGTTACATTATGTCATGCCATGCCATGTCATGTCATATATGTATTTATAATAGACAACTGGCATATTTTGTTACCCAGCATAGATATATTCTGTTGATAGTCAACGGTTGCTCTACCTTCATAAGGGAATATAAACAATTACAAGCATTCAACATTCACTTGGCCGTTTCTACTTTTATATCATTATACACTTCGAAATAAAAGAAAATGATGCAATAACAACAATGACATATAATCGACTGATGTCGCTGACAGTTATTTGCCAGGGATAGATGTGGATTGCACTAAGTCACGTGGTCGGGTGAGGGTAATGTTAGATTGTTACCTTGAAATACTTAGAGAAGAGTCTGGGGATCACTAAGTAAACACAAAAATCCCTCTCTGCTTTCTATAAGCAAATCCCTCTCTCAGTCACACTACTTTAAAACACTCTTTGTTAAATTTGTCATCAAGAGGAGGAAGTTATTATAAAGTATATATAAATTTAAAACTACTTCAAACATTAAGTACTAATGATTCTATGAAACTAAACTGAACTAAAACAAAATTTTTCATATATGTATGCCTTTATTACATACATACATGTTCCCCTAGTATTACATCTTTTTGAAATTTTGTCTTCTAAATCATACTGAAGTACAGCACATCTTTAGGCTGAGACTTGTTATTAACTCTGGAAAGTCATAAGTTAAATTGATTTGCAAAATGGAATATTCCCTTTTATTCATTATCATTCCTTCTCAGTTAGCTAATATACCAAAATGTATAAATGTCCATGTCGCAATCCTAAAAACACCATTGCCTCAAATGAATTCCAAGACATGCAAACATCTACACCATGGATCAAAGGTGGCAATGTTGGCTTTCGACAGACCCTACTCCAAAGCATTTGAACCTCATCACAGTTACATTTTTAAAGAGTTCGTATATCATTTAACACTTGCATTACAACCAATACTTTCTAAAAAAGTGTAGGTAATATTGAAATCTACTTTGGTGCTATGCACTACTCTGAATTTGGGAGCCACTAACTTGACCACCATATGGCAAATTTGTAGCCCTTGTGAGCCATGTCATATACCTTTCTAATACAACCAATATTTACATGTCACACTTGATTCAGTGAAAGATCTAAGTGAGATTTTCCAGGTTTTCATCCCAACTGACATCAACATTATGATGTGGCATTTTATCTGCTTCACCCTCAACCTTGTGGGTTGGGAGGATCAGAATTTAATCAGACAATATCCATACGATGCATGAGAATACAATTTGTTTTATACTTTACCCTGGTAAGTGTGTTTTAAAGAAAATCAGCTGATCAACTTATTAAACTCATTTATCCAAAATAAAATTTCACAGCAAGGCAGAAAGAAAATAATGCTTGAAAAAGATTTGAAATGTTAGACAAAATGCTTTGAATCATAATGAAATTGTTCATGTGCCAGTTTGAACATGGATTTGAGGGTTATCTGTGCTGCAGACAGAGGAAGAGTATGCTATTGCTGAGGTCAGCTCCTGAATTGAACATGGAAACTCAGACTCTCTGCAGCCAAAGTAGTCAGTTGAAAAATGAAAACAAATCAGCCAAAAGCAAAAATGGATCAAATAATTATTTGGACAAGTATTTAAAAATAATTGTTTTTTTAACTGGATTTTTCTTATGATTATAATGACAGGGTTCTTGATACAACCTCAGTTTCTGATTTTTCAAAATATACTATTCAGCACCATGGTTTTTATAAAAACTAGCACCTCAAAAGAGGTGTAAATCCTTGATCACCAAACAAGCTGTGGACAGTCACAGGAAGCAGCGCTCTGGCTAGTGGTGTGTCTCTGGAAAGGTCAAGGGGGCAAGTTGCAATGCTGGTTGAGTGATGCACTGCTCCTCCTTGGTGTGGGACACAAAATATTAACTGAGGAATTTTGTCAAATGTTCCACCATTAAAGGATTTTCCTCCCTTTCAGAAAAGACTTTGAGAAGGACATATTAGCTTCCCTTTCACAAAAGCCTGGCTAGGTTTAAGAAATATCCGTTCCTGCCTGTGTTAGCTTTTTGCTTTTCAGAGAGAATTCCCTGTGGCAAAGTTATAATCCAGATCGTTCTAAATGTGTGTGTGGTTGTCTGCATGTGTGTGTTACACACACATATATTTTTAAATTGCCCTTTCCCTCAAGTTCTAACAAATCAAGATTTAATTATTTTAGTATTATAGCTTCCTATTTCCTATGTCTTAAAAAATACCAACATCTATTTCGTCTTTGCAAACCTCATCTCTTTCATCTTAACCCATTTATGGACATGTCTGTTTTGACTGGACATGATGGGGAAGACCATATTTACACAAAGGACCCGTTTCTTAAGTTGGGCATGCTATTTTATATGTAAGTAAACATCAGGTGATAGGAAATGAAATCAGAGTAAAGAAGTAGAAAGATGAAATTTGGCTGGAAAGGAGTTTTGTCTTGTTTATTTACTTGAGCTGTATGGAAATGAAACGCTGCCACTGACTCATTTAGTTCTCCTTACTGTTTGTGGGCTGACTTACTGGTGGCTTTTCACTTGTTCTCGCATAACACACGGAGTGCATGTGCACACACACGTACACACACACACACAAACAATAGATGCTCACTTACTATTTATACATTATCATCTGCCATGGTCTTTGAAATTTCTGTTTTGTAGTAAAGACAAAGAATTCGCCCCTCTGACTGCTTATTGAGGGTTTCCTGACACAAGAACATAATTAACTCTTTACTGGCCTAACTAATGTCTGCATTTTAAAAAGTCACCAGATATGACAAAAGTGGAGCACTCAATCCACAGGGTGGCCATTAACCGCACTCCGTTACTGTATGTTCTCAATTCAGACCACAATTACTGTCAGGGAATTGCTCTGGAAGCTCCTCTTATACGCAAACAGGAATACCATTCATTAAAGAGCACTTTCAATAAAACACAATCTATATTTTTTAATGAATATTTGAGGAAGAAAATACAACCTTGGGCTCAGAAACCTGCAATGCGGTTATTAGTCTTTTAATAACGTAGACTCTCTCATGTACATATGCTGACAGGTGCGGGAGAAGGAAGCACACGTGAGGTGACAGGCTTGAACGCAGAAGAAATGAAAGAGCCGAGCCACGGTAAACTAAGTCAATGTTAAATCAGGGTTTCCTGGAACCGCCTCCAGCAGACACAGCTTTCTCGGGGGGTTTATTGATGTTCCTGAGGTAAGAGACTCTCCTTAAGTCTTCCAAGCTCAGTTAAATGTGGGAACATGGGGCACTTTGGAGATGGGACAAACCAAGAGGCCCATCTAAGACTGTCCCTTGCTCCAAGAACCTGCCACTCCACAACCAATTCTTCTTTCCCTTAATGTATTTTA
Source organism: Taxidea taxus jeffersonii (assembly GCA_003697995.1). NCBI lineage: Eukaryota > Metazoa > Chordata > Mammalia > Carnivora > Mustelidae > Taxidea > Taxidea taxus. The sequence continues at coordinate 5,262 of ML109355.1, read as the reverse complement.
AAATTTAGTGGCTATAATTTTCATATTTTCAGAGTGTTGGCTCTAATAAAACACCTAGTTGCAGTTTCTAGGAAATGAGATCAGTAATGTTTAATGCTCAAGAAAAATGTCGACAATTATTTCCCTCTAATGAATTTTAAATAGGACTCTGAACTAAGGAAAAAAAAAAACAAAGGCAGAAACAGAAGCACGTGCATGTGCATGCATGTATGCACACAGTATATGCACACATAGATATATTTGTAAGAAAATCCATGAGTGGATTTATTAAATGCAAGAGCAGCTTGCTCTGGTAGCATTCTACAGTACTCCAGCTTCATTGCCAATTGCTTCAGAGAGCAAAAGCACAAACAGGCGTGTTGGTATAGACTGAGAGTGTTTCTTTGACAGAAAAATTCCAGGAATTCTGCTACTCAAACAAACCTTCCATTGAGAACCTAAATTGTGCTTCCAGAAAACAACTGAATTTTTAAAAGAATGAAAAATAGGTGGAAATAACCTATTAAAGTATAATAAACTGCCAAGGGGAAAAAAAAGCATCTTATTGCTGAAAAGGAAGATTACTAATTTAGAGTCTCCTAAAGAAAGGCACTCTTACATAAAAGCCTGCATTCACAGTGGGGTTAAATAATTTAAAATCATAGCATGCAAAATCCACTCCCGCACTCCCCACAGAAGAAATTGAGTGCCGGTTATCAGGATTATTGTCCACATCCTGGTGTTAATTTTGAATCATGTTTCGACTAAGAAGATGATGGCTAATTTTGAATTAAATTCACTGAAAATGAATACTTTTTTTTTTTTTTTCTCTCTCTCTCTCTCCCTTTTACGTTCAGTTTGGTTACTGATGAAAACCATGATTCGATCACTTGCTGACTATTTGAGAATAGGGACGCCAGGAAAAATACTTTTCACAATATCCTAAAGCAGGTTGTTTCCCCCTCCCGCCCATCACTGGCAAATGGGAAGGAAGAATTTCGAATTTCAGAGACAGCCCTTTGCTTGTGTGTGCCAGTCATGCATGGAGTGAAATGTGTTAACCTTTAAACAATTTGGGAGTGGATGCAGTTAATAGGTAGGACAGATAGTTACAAAGTCCTGATTAACTACAGAGCGCAGAGACATGTGGAAACTTGTCTGTGGTGAAAGGGAAGAGACAGCGCGATTATTTACCGGTCCAGAGACCAGGTCCCCGGGAACAGAAGGAGGAGATTCTGAACAGCAACATTGCCCTCTTTTGGCAAAACAGTGCACAATGTGTTTACCTCACTCGCAGGTGAAAGCGTTTCTTCAGGACACAGACATTTTCCCTCTGCGGACAAATGCCACAAACTAAAACAGCACCAAACACAGGGAAAGAGTTCACCTATGGCCCTGCGAGCGAGACGCACCTGCAATCCAGAGGAAAGGAGCTTACGGGGGAGGCTAACAAAGAAGCTTTCAGACTCGGTCTCTCCGTTGTCCAGTCCCAGGGACAAACGGTTTCCTTAACCCTCGTTATTTATCCCTGACAGCTTCGGGCCATCTGCAACGTACTTGGAATCTTGTAGGACTCAGAACGGGAACAAATAAAGCAGGCGCTCGCTCTTTCGGAGCTCCGGGCGCTTCCCTGCGCGGGGACATGAATAGAGAGCAGCAGCCGCGGAGAGCACGTCCCAGCAGCCTGTGCTTTGCGGTTCTAATGAAGCCTGTGATGAGTTAGGACAGTGAAGGAAATGGGCTTGATTACCTCCCAAAAAAGGGAAAGAAAACTGTCAGGAGGAGACACAATGTTAAACTAATTAGTTGTATTCATGTCGTGGGTGCCAGTGCCACTCTTTAAGTAATACTAATTTCAGGCTGGTCCTCCATCTCTCATTTTCGCTCTGGTTTTCAAGTTAGAGTCCTTCTCTGGCAGGATCCTGGGGATTTTTTAAAAAGGGTAACTCTGGAGTTTCCGAATATCCAGTACACATGCAGGTGTATTGAAGCAGGTTGGAAATTAATTCATTGCCTTTTCCCCTCCCTGACTGTGAAACGAATCACCATTCCTGCCAGTCCCAAATATATCACCTTTGCTAGCTTATGGGCTAAATATATTTGGAGAAAGGTACCAGTTTGCTGAGTGGTCACACTTCTCTTAGGGACTACGATAAATCACGTTCCTCATCTTCCTTTCAACGGTCTGAGATAAAATTTACTTTATGAAAGGAGGGTGAACATCCTGTTCCATTCTTTTTCATCCGACTAATTTTCGCTAAATAAAACACCAGTAAGGAGCAATGAGTTTCTACAAGAGAATAATCTAATAGTAAAATAAACAATTTCAGTGCTGAGGTTGGAGAGGTAGCTCACACCTGCATTTTAAACTGATTTTTCTTCTTTTCCTTCTGGCCTTTGGGAATGCCTGGATCGTTATGTGTATGTTATCTTTATTGTCAAAGTAGGATTTGAAGGGAATTAGAGTGTAATGTTTAGATCACATTTTCCTCATAGGATTCATTTGCAAAAATGCTTGACTCACTCATTCAACATTGCTCTGCATAAAAACTGAGAGAAACTATTTTGAGCTTTTTTGCAATTTGGAAAGGTCAGTTAATTCTATTAGTGTTAAAAGTTTATAAATGGCTTTCATATAAATCATCTTATTTTATCTTTGCAAAAACCCAGTGAGGTAAGTAAGGCTCTATTATTACCTCTACTTGGCAGGTGAGGAATAGGGAGATCAGAAAGTTAATGTGGCCATCTAAGGGTACGCAAACCCAGGGTTCTCATTTTTTTATTTTTGCGCTCTTTTACTTTTCCTCATACGTGAGGTCAATATAATTTATTTCTCGACCTGCCTCAAAAGCAAAGGGAGTGGAAAGTGAGGCCCCCAGAGCCTCCAAATTGCATGTAGAGCTTGAAACTGTCTAGAAAAACAGTTTAAAATTAAATGAAACTTGGGCTTTCCTTCCCACATTTAGACAGATTTCAAACTGCAACAGTATCTTAATAGAAGCACCTTTCATAAGGAACCCCGTTCCATGAGGAAAAAGCAAAGTTTTCCACTGTTTCGACTCCTGCAACATCAGCACGCTTCCAAGTGACAAATAAAGCTATCCATTAACATCCTCCTTCTGTCACAATCAAACTGACATTTATCTCTCCCACATCCAGTGACACCTCACCACGTTGTATCTATCAGCCTCTGCAGGATTCATACCGGAAGCCAAGGGAACTAATCTTCCAGTGGCAGTATTTGAGGGGCACATAGGTGGCAAAAGCAATTGTGTAGGTCTGCCACCAAACACAAACAGCCCTACCCAGGTAAGGCTTGCCAGACGGCATTGTTCTGTTAGACCATATTTTCACTGAATTTCTCCTTTGAACCTAAGGAATTTGCTTACTATTACCTGTAGAAGAATATGTGCTTGTGCAAATTTCTCCTGGCCAAAATATGCAAGCCCTTATTACACTAAGAAATAGCCATCCATGTCTTTCTGCATGAATGTGTTCATTGACCTTTGAGGCCAGCAACATAATTTTATGTGTGTGTGTGGAGGGGGGGTAGGAGGAGGATGTCATTTCTTCCATGATAAAACAAGAAAAAAAAATCAGCAAGTTTGTTGCTTTTTACATAGGGAAAGAGAAACAAATTTTTCCTGTCTCTGTGAGTGCTGACATAGACACACACTGCAGATTTAGAATAACTCGTGTGGCCGTTTCTTTTTCACATAGGAAATATAATTCAAGCAACATTCAAGTGACATTTTCCAATATGATGCTCAAGTATAAATAATAATCATTCCCAGCTTTTTTTTTTTCCTGGATCAAAATGAATCCAAAATTATTCAAATAGGTATTGCTCCTGTAATTTAATCAGTTGGTCCATAGGAGTACTTATATTTGTGTCAAATATCTGAAAAAAAAAATTTTGTCATTAGATGTCATTAGTGATTACTGTCCCAGAGTTCTTTCAAGAAAACTTTATTAGTAAGACATGATGTCTTATTAATATTCTGTAAATTTTTTTCTGATTTCTTAAGATTGCTTTCATTTCCTGACTTTTGAAATGTCTTTGAACACCTCATAAGTTGCTCAGTTTTTTATATATGAGTTTATTTTTGGCTATAGTCCTTCCTAACACTGGCTATTCCACATTCTCTGTGTGGCTTCTCACTATTTTTATTAGTATTAATTTAGTCTTGTGGTTTAAGTGACCAGTTTGAATAACAATTTATGCCAGGTGAAGGAAAATAAATGAACTTCCAAAAATGAGCAGATACTTGCAGAATTGTTTAGGCTGGAGAGTAATTTGATTTATCTGCATGCAGAGCTGCAGATTTTTTGATGCTTAATGGAATGGAGCGGCAGTGGTTTTCAAACAATGTATGTAGGCAGTCCCCTCATTCAGTATGGGTTTTATTCTGGAAGTTCATTTGTAAGTCACTTGTGTGGAACTCAGAATGCATTTTCTTGCAGTAACAATATCATAATGGTGATTAGGAGCTCAGGCCAACCTCCCTCCTTCCCCGAACGCACAATGTTGTTGAAACACCATTTTACATTTTCAGAGAAAATCTATAAAAATGATGGATGTTTTCATACCAGTAATCAAACAACACAGGAAAATAACAAAATTGAAAAGGACTGTTTTGGAAATGTCGGTGCTTAAGGAATTCAGGTTTAATTAGAGGAGGGTGAGGATGTAGATGGAGACCCTTGTGGAAACTCTAAAGGGGTCTCCTGGGCCCACTGGAGGGTTCTTGTGGTGCCCAGTGCCGATTTGCAACTGTGTCTAATTTCACTTCACAATTAGAGACTCTCCCTCACTCTTTATTACAGGTGTATCGTGAATGCTTATGAGCCATAATTGAGACCATTGTTTCTCTCTGTATTCACAAATGGAAGGGATTGCTAAAGGGCAAAGGATTAGTCTGAGGTAACTGTGTAGGAGATAGAAGAGGGAGAGAGGGAGGATTGTGTTTGGGAGGGAAAAGCAACTTCAAGATCAGTGACCACAGGACGCCTGGGTGGCTCAGTTGGTTAAGCAGCTGCCTTCAGCTCAGGTCATGATCCCAGCGTCCTGGGATCGAGTCCCACATCGGGCTCCTTGCTCGGCGGGGAGCCTGCTTCTCCCTCTGCCTCTGCCTGCCACTCTATCTGCCTGTGCTCACTCTCTCTCTCTCTAACAAATAAATAAAAGCATTAAAAAAAAAAAATCAGTGACCACAATGGCCACTAAAATTTCCTGAGGGGAGACAAATGAGTTATAAATGGTGGCTGAGGGGAAAATTTGAG
>ML109354.1:0-50569 GCA_003697995.1 Taxidea taxus jeffersonii | reverse complement strand
GTTTAAATAAAGCTTAAATAAAGTAAAAAAAAAAAGTGTTTGCAATTTGAAACTAGTCTTGATGTAGTCATATATTCAATTCAAGAGTCATAGTCTACTCCTGAAACATCCCTGGACTGTAGGAGGTGGACAAGGAGGGCTCCTTAATTAAGCTATGGCTTCTTTCTGTTCAGGTCCTGAATCAGTGTCTGTTTATGTAACTACATAATGGAACTGAGTAAGAGGTGATGGTGGGTCCAGAAGTTCACATTCCAAGCACTATGAAATAATCATTTTGTGATAAGAAAAGATGGTGATTAATGAAACCTGTGCATTTTTTTATCCATAACAACTTTTTGTTCTGTTAGCATTTTTCACATCTGATATGTACTTTATCTCTCCTTTTCTTTTGGTGGTAATCACAGCATGTGTTTTTATGTTTTTCTGTCTCATTTTATTTCTCACCTCCTTCATTAGTACCAGATTGATGTCAGTACTCTATTGTGTGCTTGAAATATGCTTTGACATTAGTTGCATATAAATTTATGCTTTAGTAAACTTTAGAATCCCAGAGTTTCTGGGTTCACTATAATAACACAGATTAGAAAATAAAAGGTAATAAAGAAGGCTTTCAGTTTTGTAAAGCATTATATATCCAATATGACCCCAGGACTCTGTAACTCTGTGCTTTATTTACTCCAATAGATCTTTTATTCCTCTCATACCATTCAAAATATATAGCCAGGTCATGACTTCTATGTAGCCAAATCCAGTGCAAATGAATTTGCAAAAAAAATTTAAAAAACCCTTCTTTTAATCAATCTCTGGATCTTTGGAGCCTTTGGTATGGTGATTGTTATTTCTGACTTGTAATGATTTATTCTTTTGTTTTTACCTCTCAAATTACTGGCTGCTTTTAATTTCTCTTTCGCTTCCTCTTGTTTCTCAAACTCTTAAATTTGGGAAAACTGGGGCACCTGGGTGGCTCAGTGGGTTAAGCCTCTGCCTTCGGCTCAGGTCGTGATCTCGGAGTCCAGGGATCGAGTCCCGCATCGGGCTCTCTGCTCTGCAGGGAGCCTGCTTCCCCCTCTCTCTCTCTGCCTGCCTCTCTGCCTACTTGTGATCTCTCTCTGTCAAATAAATAAATTATATCTTTAAAAAAAAAATTGGGGAAAACTTTCATAATTCTTCAAGAGTTTACCTCTTTTCTCCAATTTTTCCCTCTCTCTAGTATCATTATAGTTAACCTACTCTTTCTATAGTTTTAAATATGATACACATTCTCTTCAATGAACTATAGATTTGGGTATCTGGCAGTTGCATTAACATCTCCATTTACATTTGAGATGGACAGCCCACATTTATCGTGAACAAAACAGTGTTTGATTTCCAAACACATCTTTTTCTCATCCAAGTCCTCTACTGTTTTTTTCCTTTTTGGTAAATGACACCATGATACTCTCTGTGGCTGAAGACAAAATCCTACGAGTCATCTTTTGTCCCCTCTTCAACAACCCGTTAGAAGAGTTATAAGCCCTGTTTTAACGATATACCTGGAATTTGCCAGCACTTTCTCTAGTCTTACCTTTATTGCCCTAATCAGCCCCAGGTACTGACATCTCACACTTGACCATCTCAGTACTTTCTGGTCTCCAAACTTTTACTCTTGTCACCTTACAAACCTTCTTTACACAGTTATAAAAGTGTTATGTTTTTAACATATACCTGATATGATTATTCTCCTGCTTAAAGTCATTAAGAGGCTTCTAGCACTCAGGATAAATTCCAAGCATTTTATCAGTGTTTATTTGTTTCTATATGATTTATTGCCTCTCTATTCCTCTTTTCTCTCACTCTGTGTCAGCCTCAATAACCTTTCTGTTTCTAGAAGGTGCCATATTACTTGTGTTCATAGTCTTTGAAACACCCTAATTCTTCTCAAATAGTGTCTCCTTTATATTACTTAAGCTTCAACTCAGATGTCTTCTCAGAAATATTTCTAGTCCTTTCCTTCCCTTCATCTCTCCATTACTTTATCTTATTTTTTCATAATATATTACAACATGAAATTATTTTCAAAATTTATATGCTTTCATTTGATATTCTCTGTCTTCTTTCATTAGAACCTAGGCTCCTCACTGCATATAGTTATGTCTGGCACATTTTAGATACTCAAACGTTTGTTGCACAAATTATTAATTATCTGGATATTTGTTTAAATTGCAAATTTTTATGTTACCACACACTACTGAGTCAGAATTTTTAGAGGAGGAGTGTCACTAGAAATCTGCATAGTACATAAACACCTAAATAGCCTTTGATACACTTGAAAGTTTGGGATTCACTACTTTGTTCTGGATGATGTCAGAACTTGGTCATGAAGAGCTCTGGACGTAAGCGGGTGTATTATCTGGAATTCTGATTTACTTCACTGAGGAGCCAAAGTATGTGGATAATAGACAGGTTTTCTAGGATTGATTTTCCAGAGAGCATTAGAACTGACTTCCCTCTGATTATGGAGCTGAGCTCTCACTGGACTCTCACTTGGAGTGATTGCTGTTAGAGATCAGTGTGCCCCTGGTTGTATTTCATGGCTCTGCTAAAGTCTTGGATAGTTAAGAGAAATTGGATGCATTCTTAAGCTGTTAGAGGGAGGACTCTTTAGCTGCCAGTACCTCACTTTTCACCTTGTTCTATTGCAGCTAATTTCTTTCAACTGTCTTGATTAGAGTGAACTTCAGCCAGAAGTTTAACCAGAAGAAAAACTCTGCTGTGGTATTACTAAATTCACATGGAATTCTGGATAAATACTACCCCCTGGACGTCTTCCCATTTACTAAGGAAAAATCTCATCAGGTGATTATTTGTTCTCTATATCCATATGAAAAATTAGCAGAAATGTTATATATTGAACAAGAATATAATAAGATATTTATTACCTTCTCTTTTTCCCCCCCTCAGGTCAGAGGGTATTCCTAAGATTAAGAGAACTGTATATTAATTTTTTATTCATTAGAAACAGGTTCTAAATGATATTATTTCCCATCTTTTATTCTCTTTTACTTTGAGCAACAAAGACAAATGTCATTAGAAATACTTTGAGGGGAGCCTGGGTGGTTCTGTTGGTTAAGCATCCACATCTTGATTTAGGCTCAGGTTATGATCTCAGGGTCCTGGGATTGAGCCCTGCATTGGGTTCTATGCTCAGTGCGGACCCTGCTTGAGATTCTCTCCCTCTCCCTCTGTCGTTCCCTCTGCACACATGCATGTTCTCTCTCTAAAATAAGTGAAGAAATAAAATAAAATAAAATAAAATACTAATCTGAGTAGAGTTTATCCATTCAGTAGACACCTGTTGAACATTTTATTTGTGCTTATATACTTGTCAAATACCTTTTTTTATCCATTAAGTTTCAGCTCAAATTCATTTGTGGGACCTTCCCTAATTTGTGTAGGCAAAACTAGTTTCCCTTCTGCTTTAAAAATAAACAACCCCTCCCTGAAAACAAAACAAACAAAAAACACCCCCAAACCAAAAAACCCCAAAATAACTTTGTGAGTACCTTATTGGAACACTTAGTACATTTACTGTAATTGTATGTATGTTAATCTCTTTAAGATCCTTAAAGGTGGGAAAAAAAAGATCACTTTGTCCCAATCCCTAGCATTTAGCACAATGATTGACACAAAATAAATATTTAGTTTTTTAGTGAATGAATGAAATCTGAAAGATTATGTGGGAAAATGTGAGTCTTCTCCTCAAAAGAACTAATAGAATAGTGGAGATGAATTTAGACTTTTGCTTATTTTTCCGTAAAGCCTTTTCAATAACTAGTATATATATACTCCATGTGAATATGGTACTTAGTGTCTCCATAGCTGATTACATTTTAAAATAATATAGGTGTCCAGGGGCACACTAATTTTATCAGCTGTTTTAGAAGAGATGGGGATCTTTCTGTTGTCAGTTTAGTTTGGGAAGAATAGTTAAGCAAATGATGTTTTTTTTAAATTTTTTTTAAAGATTTTATTTATTTGTTAGAGAGAGAGCGAGCACAGGCAGACAGAGTGGTAGGCAGAGGCAGAGGGAGAAGCAGACTCCCTGCGGAGCAAGGAGCCCGATGTGGGACTCGATCCCAGGACGCTGGGATCATGACCTGAGCTGAAGGCAGCCGCTTAACCAACTGAGCCACCCAGGCGTCCCGAGCAAATGATGTTTTAAAGAATCTTCAAGAAACAGACTTTGGGACACAGTGCTTTTGTGGTTCTTATCCCCATAAACCGGCATGAGATTACAAAAGAAAATGGAGGCTTTAAAAAAGAAAAAAGAAAAGAAAATGGAGGCTTGACTGACACTCTCATTGAGAAAGTCCTTCCCTCGTCACAATGGTCAAAAGTATCAGGACCAGGAATGATGTGGCCCACTTCCATTGGGGGAATAACTTGATTAATTTTAATAGAATGTGTTTGCTTCACAAATATAGTAGTTAGGGATGCCTGGGTGGTGCAGTTGGTTAAGCCACTGCCTTCAGCTCAGGTCCTGATCCCAGGGTCCTGGGATCCAGGCCCACATTGGGCTTCTTGCTCAGTGGGGAGCCTGCTTCTCTCTCTACCTCTACCTGCCACTCTGCCTGCTTGTGCTCTCTTTCTCTCTCTGACAAATAAATAAATAAATAAATAAAATCTTAAAAAAAAAAAAACCCAAAAAACAAATATAGTAGTTAAAAGTAAAAAAACAGTTTCTTATTTTTTTCCCTCAAGGAAATTACAATGATATAATTTGAAGTGAATAAAATCTGAAAGTTAAGGACATATATCAAAGACTTGAGCAAACAAAACGGAGGAAAGACAGCAAATTAGAAATTTGTCCTTCTCAAACTATAGAGCAGCCAAGCTTTGCCTTAGGCCCCTTTTCAGAGCTTTGATTTCCTATCTTCATTTTCCTCCATCTTGGTTTCCCTTGACTACCTTTCCTCAGTATTGCAGTAGCCTCCAATCTGTCAGCTGTAAGGTTGGGAAATAATCATTATAAAATTCATTTACCAGATATTATTAAGGACAGTTTGCTTAAGGTCCTTTTGCTCTCCCTCCCATAGTTTTAACTGGGATCCCTGACTTTAATACCAAAGAATGAATATTTAATGTTTGAGGAACTTCTGACCCTGAAAATAATGACCAAGGGAGATAGCAATTTCCCTATTCACGTTATGCCAAGAGGCTCATTAGGCTGGCCTTGATTTGTAGTCAACTTACAGGTCATGGCCAAGTTTCCCTCATTGAGTTTAGGTTTGTTAGCTATGAACAATTTTAACTTGGAGTAGAGAAATGTAGTCTTTGTTCAAAGAGAATTTTTCTAATTGCCTGACCTGTGGGGACAAAGGTTGCCATTGTGACACAATAAAAGGCTCATTGTTCAAGTAGAGTCTTGTTGGATGCTTTTTGTCTTTTACTATAAGAAAGTCTATTTTCATCACCACCTGCTACCTTTTCTTCCTTTAGGGGTTTGTTTCTAGAGTTTCATCATGAGATTTATGGACAAGTTGTTCTTCAATGAAGTTTGCAAAATCTTTGCTGTGTTCATTTACTTTATATGGAAGGAAATATATATGTGGTTAAATAATATCTGGACTTGGTTTTTCCATAGCAGACACAAATGTTAAATCCTATGAAATTGTGTGTGTGTGTGTGTGTGTGTATCCTCAAATTGTATGTATATATATAACACACACACACATATATATAGTGATTTTTGCATTGTCTTGTGACATATGTTATTCATGACTTCATATTTTATGGGCCCTATATATCTGTAACAAAGTATGGAGAGATGCAAAGTCACCCAATTTATTTTGCTAGTGCTATAATTCAGTAAGAGAGAAATGTTACCATTGATATATTGATTTTAAGAAGTTTTATTTTTTCCCACAAAAAAATAATCTGCTAATTTCCATGTTGATATAGTTCAGAGTATGAAAAAGCTCTTTTGTTTAACATTAGGAATTTTAAAGTTTTCTTAATATATTTTATCTATCAAACATTTACTGTGTACCCTATAGTCAGCTTAAGTACTGGGGAGTAGATATATTATTGTGTTACTGTAGGAACTTATAGTCTTCTTGAGAAGGATACAGAAATGTAAATGGATGATTTTATTAGAAATTATAGTAAGATTTATAAAAAAAGAGGAAATAAAACATGGTGGAAGAAGGTCAAAGTGGTGAGTTATTCTGTTTGGAGACATAGAAGAAAGTTTTTCATGAAGGTCACAATATTAGATTTGGATCTTGAAAGATAAATTTAAATAGTGAAACAGAGGAATGGACATTGCACAAAGAGAGAGCTGCGTAAGCAAAGCCACAGCAGTGTGAGAATGAAAGCCAGTTGTGGGGAATGGCAGTAGTGTCTTGTGACATCTGGGGCCATAAGAGAGGCTGACTGATGGCACGGGAATTCAAAAAGAAGCTCAAGGTTAGTATGTAAATGGCCTTGAATGCCATGTGGGGGAAATGGATTTAAGGTGTAGATAAGATGAAGCCTTCCGAGGCATTTGAATAAGTCAAAAATATAAGTCAGTGTTTCAAAATGTAATTCTTTTGATGGTGTGGCATCTAGATTAGCAGAGAAGGAAGTGCATGGCAGTTATATTTATTAGTAGGGGTTTGAGTTTTCCTCCTGAAATAAAGTGAAAACATATGGACTTAACTAGTCATTGGTACTGCCATTGTGGAGTCCTGGACTCAGAATTTATTTTAGTATATAGGCTGCTAACAAAAACATAGGAGTTGGATAAGCTTGGTTTGTATTTCTTTTCTCCCATGTTCTAGGTCTATGTGTAGGTCCACAGGATTCTCATGATCTTTAGTTTCCCCACATATGAAATGTGATTACTGAACAGAGATTATATGATGATTTGGTAATCTAATCATTCAAAAAAGCACTTTGTAGCCTACCGGCACAATATCAATGATGTTTTTAAGATCTTACTCATAAGTTTTTTGAAGTTAGAGGAAGTACTTGGTCGTTTTTGATATCCTTTGCCAACACATCAAGTTTATATCCTACAGTATATAATTACCACCTCAACTGAGTAACTGAAGCACAATTACTCAATTTTTAAAAATTAAATCAACCTCTGGCTCTTGTTAATACAATCAGTGCAGTTGTTAATATAGTTGGTGTAATACAAATACCAGCACAGGTTGCTCTATAGACTTTTTTATTCAAGGTACTTCCAGGACTGGTTGATTTTGGTCACCTCCATCCCCGTGATTTCCATAGACTGGTTAGTCATCAAGAAATGTATATTAAGAAATATATATTAAGAAACTAGCTCAGTTGGCTAGGCGTCCAATTCTTGATTTCAGCTCAGATCAGGACCTCAGGGTCATGATATTGAGTCTGTGCTTAAGATTCTTTCCCTCTACCCCTTCCCTCCAAACTACTGGCTCATGCACTTTCTCTCTCTCTCTCAATCTCAAAAAAAAAAAAAAAAGAAATGTGTATTAAAATCTGTTAGAGGGATGCCTGGGTGGCTCAGTTGGTTAAGCGGCTGCCTTCGGCTCAGGTAATGATCCCAGCGTCCTGGGATCGAGTCCCACATCGGGCTCCTTGCTCGACAGGGAGTCTGCTTCTCCCTCTGCCTCTGCCTGCCTCTCTGTCTGCCTGTGCTTGCTCTCTCTCTCTCTCTAACAAATAAATAAATAAAAATCTTTAAAAAAAAAAAAATCTGTTAGAATTTATTTTGCATTCCTACCAGTAAATTTAGAAAATAGGAAACCAGGTTCTTCTCTTTTATTTATTTCAGCCCACTAAGATAATAAGTGAGAGAATACTGTATGCTATTTCAATTACATTTATTTTTATCTTATTAGCAGGAATATTGATTCTTCAAGAAAGTGGCCCACATTCCATTTTACAGTGACCTGAAATAAATGATAAGCATTCAGTTATTAATCCCACTGGTTAATTTGCTTGTGAATTACCTTTTTTTTTTTTTTTTTTTTTTTTGCTTTTTAATAATGAACATCACTTCAAAAGTAAATCTGGTTCAAGGACTGGGAAGTTTTCTGCTCAAGAAGACTGAGTAGGTGCAGGAAAGATGGCAGAGGTCTTTAGTGGTAGATATTTAGCTGAAAGTTTTTTCTTTCTTAAAACAGCCCTCTTGGTCCTAATGTAATCTGTAGTCTACATTCCTTCAATTCATCTGGTTACTTTATTTTTGATAGGAGATGACAGGGGCCTCTATTATACATGAGATAATTCAACCTTTAGGATTTTATTATAATGTGACCATCAGAAGCTAGGTTTGAGGTTTTAATATTAATTAGGAAAACACATGATTTTCTAAGGAATAGGCTGAAGTCTGCCTTAGACCCTAGATCCAAAAGTTTATTTATTGTGATATCCTCTTTGGTTGAAATTTTACTTCTTTTAGACCTCTGATTTAGTGCAAATATGCACAAATATTGATGATAGTAGAAAATATTTTAAAAGTTAGAAATCTTTTAGTAAAAAAGGAAAGGACTTATTTCATAGCAAATGATGTTTTTAAACTTCTCTGCCCCCTAGATCATGGAAAGACTCAAGTATTTCTAAATAGAGACCTAACAATGTCTACCAGAGAAAAAGATTGAAACAAATTATAACTTAAAGGGGTAAGTGGGAACATTGTAACATACTTTTTTCATGGAGTAATATAATTCACAGACAACTTAAAAAACATGCTTTGTATTGGACATACTTACCATCTACTTCATGTTAAATTGTAGTAGAACTTTTCTTTCTTGTTTACTGTCCGTTAGGAGGAGTTGTAGGTTTAGAGAAAGGTATTGGGAAAGGAGGAAAATAATATCTCCACCATGGATATCTTGGATCCAGGAATGGTGGATACGGGCCAAATGGAAATTGGTAAGGAGGCCCATAAAATGGTGAAGGTGATTCATCGCTTCCACTGGCCTGTTGAAATTAAAAAGGCTTGTTTTACTCTTTATGACTGAAGGAGGTAAAATAGCCTTTTAACATGGGTCTTCACTTTTAAGTAGAGGTTTTAGAAATTCTAGGATCATTTACCTTTTCTACACATACAATAAACAGGGATTAATTAATGTGCATCATTTTATAAAATTTTAGGAAATTACTTAGAGATACCCATATCTTTGTACTTTTCTACTCATAGCCCAGTTTCCTGATAACTGCTTTTACTTTAAGACCAAGAGGGAGGGGGGTTGAGGAAGTGACATCAGATTTCTCTCCCTTTGCTTTTATATAAGATCCTTACCCAAGCCCTGCGTTAGAGATGGTCTCCTCTTCATCTCTTCTCATTCTTTCCTCTTTCCCCCTCTGTCTTCTGTCTATATCCCTATCAGTTTTGGTATCTTTTAACACTGTTTATAGTTTTGACCCCAAAACAATGCTTCCTTTCAGATAGTAAGATTTCTAGGAGTGCAAATGAATCCTTAAACAAGAACCTCCCTCTTCAGATTTTATTTTCTTTTTCTTAAAAAATTTTGATTAACTGTTTAGACCAAAATAGTCCTTTAGTGAATTTGTCACTGGTGGGATCATCAGAGCTGGCCCACATCTCCTAATTCCCAAGTTTTAATTATTATTATTATATTTTTACTTTTTCTAGAATGAGTTTTGTAGAGTTCAGCAGAGTAGAGGCATGAACAATTATGAGCCTCTCTTAGGTTAGATAATTTTAACAAAAGTATTATAACCCTGTTTATCACAGAGTGATTCAAGTTTTAGTTTGGATCCCACTCTTACCTGAGATGCTGATAAAATTCCCTTTTTACAAACAAAGATGAAATTCTTGAAGTTTATTCTGCGGAGTGCTGATAATACCTAAACTCTTTAAGGTTTTCTCTAGAGTTTGAGAAGGTTGGATAAAGGAATTTAAACCACAGTTATGGATATTTTACATGGAAATCTTACACGGAAAAAGAGAAAATGTAACTTACACTTCGTTCTTCTCTTTCCTGGTCTTCAGAGACCTAAAACACAAACAGTGAAATCAGTTCAACTCATGTTGGTAAAACATGCAAACTGAGAAATAGATGTATTATGTGTGAAGGAAATAATTTATCTACTACTTAATATTATTTTATACTATCCATTTTTTAAAATCTAGGATCTGAGTGTCCAGAAAAATCATAGTAACCATTTTTCTGCAAAGTGTCAGTATATTTTCTAGATGATTAAAATTCACTACTATAAGCTATATAGAATTGAACTAAGCACTGAACAATATATGATTTTCAGTATTTTCTAGAATATCATGTTAAAGGGGCAGACATCAGGCATGATTTTAAAGTAGAACTACAGCATGTGGAGGAAAAAATCCCTAAGATTCATGAATTAGAAAAAAAAATCAAATACTCTGGAATATAGAAATGGAAACTTACCGGGAATCCAGCAGTTACAGCCAAGATGACTGTGACCAGAAGGAGAACTTTCATCTTACTCAGAAGCATCCTAGAAGTCGGGAGAAGCCCAAATATTAGCGTAAATTTGGAAGATCCAGTTCTAGTACAGATTATGTTCTAACAACTCCTTGGTTTAGGTAAATTCCTTAATCTTAGGGTATCAATCTATTTATTAATGGAGTACATTGTTGTTTCAATAAAATCAAAGGTACTTTGCAACTTTATAAATATGTTACATGAATTCTTTTAAAAATAAACTTTTGCATGTCATTTCAGAATAATCTCTTTATATGGTAATAATAGTTTCTGGAATGAAATACAGCTCAGTGTATACAGAGAATGGTAGTGTGGGGGTAAGCAGTTATTTACTGAGCTCAGGAAGTTCAAAACAATGTAATAATGACTATGAAATTTACTTAGGTGACACAAATTTGATTTGGTTCTCAGGCAACTCCCAAAATTCCATGCTGTTTAGAGGGACCTATTTTTGACATTTGGGAAAGGACATAACCAAAGCATTTCATTTTATATTTTAATTTTGATTGTAGCCTCTTTACCTTATGATACAAATTGTTATAATGTACTAGTTATAATTGCTAATAAATTTTTGAGAAAAATAAGCTAAATTAACTATTTCTACAATTTTAGGTCAACACATTACAACGTTTTCTGAAGATTATTTAATTTAAGCTTTTACATTCAGGAAAATGTCAGTTGCCCATGTTATTATTATTATTTTGGGGTGTTTCAAGGTGATTAATGAAGATTCTAGGGGGATTTAATCACATCCTGATGCTTCCTAAATATCTATGAGACAGAAAAATAAAATATAAAAAAAATTACAATCAAGTTTTGAACTCTGTCTTTATTTTAGTTCATATTAATCAAAAATCAAATTGGGATTTAAAAAAATACCAGATGAATGTTACAATTATAATAAGATAGAGGATTTAAATTCCAGTGAAGTTCAGAATTTTATAGAAAGACTGGCAGAATAGGCAATTTTACACACACACACACACACACACACACACACACACACACACTCCTACCAGACATAAATAAACACACACAGAGCATAACTTCCTGAAGCATTGTACTAGATGCTGTCAGGGGTAAAATGATAAAGCATAAACCCCAAATTATTTAATTGCTAAGTTTACAAATTCAAACAACCATTGTGTACAGTTTCAGTAATTTTAATTTTCACTTTTTTTTTTCATTTTATTTCTTTTCGGTGTTCCAGAATTCATTGTTTATGCACCATACCCAGTACTCCATGCAATACGTGCCCTCCATAATACCCACCACCAGGCTCACCCAACTCACCCCGCTCCCTTCCAAAACCCTCAGTTTGTTTCTCAGAGTCCACAGTCTCTCATGATTTGTCTCCCCCTCCAATTTCCCCCAACTCTCTTCTCCTCTCCATCTCCCAATGTCCTCTGTTACAGGACATGTCTGTCTGTCTGTCTCTCTATCTACCTACCTATCTGTCTTCTATTCTAGTCCACAATATTTTAGACTTCTCTTACCTCTCAGACTTTGCAACCAGTTCCTTCTCTTGGATATCTTGTAAGAAACGGGCAGTGGCTGGCCCAGGAATATTACAGCTATTTTATATACTCAGAAGTGAATGGAATGGAGAAGTTTGTGGCTTGAAGGCCTCTCCCTGGGATCAGTTATTACTCAGTTGAATCATCAGCTATCACAATGTGTTGAAATTGAGAAATAAGCAACATTTACAGTTTCGTCGAAACTGTAGATGAGTGACTACCAGATACATCTATCTGTGGTTTCTTTTCAAATTTTATTCTGGTATATTCAGAGCTTTTTCTTTCACATGATGTTGCCCCGTGCTCTTATTTTTTAAAGACTTATTTTAATTTCCATAATTAAAAATATTTTGTAAACATCCTGTTGGCATTGATTATGACCTATTGGAAAGCATATTTGGTAGTGTAATTTTAAGAAAATAAAGAGTATTAAGGAACACCTGGGTTGCCTTAGTCGGTTAAGCATGTGACTCTTGATTTCGGCTGAGGCCATGATCTCAGGGTCGTGGGATAGAGCTCCACATCGGCTATGCGGAGTATGGAGCCTGCTTAAGATTCTTTCTCCGTCTCCTTCTGCCTCTCCTCTGCTCTCTCTCTTGCAAATAAATGAATATTTTAAAAAATAAAGTCAATATAAAGATAATTATCTCTGGAACTGGTAATGAAGTGAAATGAAATTTACAAAAGTCATCATGGTGTCTGACTTCACAAATGATGGTTTCATGAACATCAGAGCTGAAGCTTTGAGTAAGTGAGACCTATTTCTGCCACACATCCTCAGGGTTCCATAGATAATTATGTTCCTCAGCTAATGTAAAGGTGTATGAAAACACATTACATAGTAATTGGAACCAGATGAGAGGCTTAATATGTTAGTTAAGTCTGAATGTAATTAGTGGAATTTTGAAACTGAGCAGTAACAGGAGGGAATGATTGCTCTTTCTGTTCGATAATCTAATTTCACCCTCCACACCGACCCACCAAGCTCTTTCAAGCTGTAATTGTGGATGAATTCAGGCCATAGAAGCACTCTTACTTTCATGTGTTAAATCTTACACTCAAATGATTAGAATCTAATAAACAGAAAACACCTCTGCCTAAAAGAACAAAAATTATATATACAAAAATTCCCTCTGCAATGTCTTCAGCATATGGTTGTCTTTCAAAGGGCAAGGGTAACCCAGGGAAGAGCAACTAGGATGTTTTACTTAGAAAGAGGTTGTGAGTGGCTTTCAGGAGCTGGACAGGTTATCATATGAAAGAGAGCTTAGGTTTATTTATTTTTGGGGGGTATCAGATGGCAGAAGAAAATGAATATATCAAGATATTAATATGAAAACAACCAAAATATCTATTGATGGATGAAAGGATTCAGAAGATGTGATTTGTGTGTGTGTGTACACACACACATACACACACACACACACACACACAATGGAAACTACTCGGCCATAAAAAAAATGAACTCTTGTATGGATGGACCTTGAGGGTATTATGCTGATACAAGTTAGGCAGAGAAAGACATAAATACCTGTGATTTCACATATGTTTGGAATCTAAAAAACAAATCAAGCCAACAAACAAAATAAAATCAAACAGAAGCAGAGAACAGGTTGGTGATTGCCAGAGAGAAGTGGGATTGGAGGGTGGGCAAAATGGGAGAAGGGGTTCAAGAGGCACAAACCTCTAGTCATAAAATAAAGAAGTAATGGGAACGGAATGTACAGCATAGTGACTACAGTCAATAATACTGCACAGTATATTACATAACTTACTATGGTGGTGGGGAAGCTAGGCTTACTGTGGTGATTAGTTTGCAGTATATACACATATTGAATCATTAGATTTTATGCCTGAAACTAATATGTCGATTATACCTCAAGAAATATTAAAAATAATCTGTAAGGAAAAACTTCTTGAAAGTTAAAAAAAACCTATCTATCTCTAGATATTCAAGGAGATGTTGAGTGACTATAGGTTGTGGTGTAGGTAGCGGAGGAGATTTTAGAATGGTTAGATGACCTCCCTGTACCTTTTCAATTATAATACTCAGACTGGGCGGTAAGTGGAGATAATACCTACGGGAACAGGTTTAGGAGTTAATGCAATAAAAAAAGCCCCTAGGCTTATTCTCATTAAAGGATTAGGATTAGTGGTAGGGAAATGCACATTTTACGCCACCCTATGGGAAGCCTTATCAATGGATTAACTCAGTGAGAAGCAGAAATACCTAGTTCCACATTTTGTGGCTGACAAAGTTTGTAGAAATTCAATACATACACATTCTTTAGGCATTTCTGTTCTCTCTCTCTCTTCTCTTTTGTCATTGAAAACTGTTAAGAAATGACTATAAGAAATAACCTTAATAGACTTGCATACATATTCAGTATTCAGGAGGAGGAATTTTTTATTTGAAAAAAGACTGTGACATCTTCCTTCTAAGAGAATGGGTGCAGATAAATCTCTGAATTATCTTCAAAGCCCCTGTAAGTGTTATATATTCAGCTTGAAGTGTCCTTAGTGACTGTGATTCCTGCAAAAGAATTAGAATCCTATTGTCAGTGTTGTAGAATCTCAGTGGTTGTCAGTTCCACAATCTGCATGGACACATAACTTTGGTTGTTAAAAAGGAAGGTGGTCATAGAGTTCTCATGCCTGGAGTCAGCACCAGCAAGTGCCAGAGTCATGGCCAGACAGCCCTGTGACCACCATAGTGTTCCTTGGAGTGGGCCTAGTTTACCATGGCACTAATTATATGCTTAAGAAATACTTATTGAGTGAACAAATTAGGCTCATTAGAAGTTGCTTTGGATACTTCTTTATGCTCGTTTTCAGTCATAACAGCTTGAAACTCAAAGACCAGTAGCTGAAAAGCTCCATTAACTGTCCCCAAACTCATGAGACATGATTTTATCAGCATAATTTGAATTTTATACCAAATTCTATGGATAATGTGATATTTTTGACATGGCTCAAATGATGGAAATTGTCATATTTGAAATATTTGAAATTTGAAATATGACAAAAATTGTCATATTTGAAATTGTCAAATTTGAATTACAAAAAATTGTAATTTGAAACTACAATGTAAAGCTTATGTAGCCCATTCTGCCTGCAAAATACGTTACCTTATTTTCCTCGGAATCAAACCAATTTTGGTTAAATACAAAATTTTAAAATTAATGACCTCCTTCTATGAACTATTATATTTTTCCTAAAATGTTTGAATAGAACCTAAATATTTTGATACAAAACATGGTTTATAGTGCTACTACCCTGTCTGTGTTACACAGAGCTCTGTAGATACTGCCCTGTGGTTCCTCCTAATAGACATTTCCCCCTGACACATGCTCTTCATGCAGAGATTAAGAAAGTGGCCTGTAGAATCATTAATCCAGGATCTGAATCATGCCCTTCCAATTACTTAACTTGGGCAAATCGGTTAATCTTTTATAACCACCCATTTATTCAGCATTAAAAAAGCACTAACAACATTTTTCCTGTTTGTCTCCTAGCTTAAAAAATTTAAATTAAGATCATGTTTTCTATATGACAGCATATTGAAATCCAAAGTTTTGAATTTGAACTGCTAGTTTCCTTCAGGTGTATATCTGATCACCATGTTCATGGTCCAGAATTTCAAGTTTTTCCCCCTTTATTTTTCTCTCTGAATTATTAAAATACGAGAAGCCTTTTGTATTTAATAGAGGTTCTAGTTACACTAAGTTCTAAGGGATGTACTATAATTAGAAAATGTCTATTAGTTTACATTATTTAAGGTAGCATTGTCAGAAAATGCTGATGTATTAGAAGCTGACAAGTGCTTTATATGAAATACATTATATTCATCATAGTCCTGTAGGACAAACTCTGTAATTATCTCCATTTTATAGATGAGGAAAGTGCAGCTTGGAAAGCTAGATTTCAAAAAAAGAAAGGAAACAAAAAGAGAAAAGAAAGTTACTTAACGCAAATCTGGTAAACTGTGGAACTGGAATGAAGACTTATTCCCTAACCATAACACAAGTAACAAGAAATGAATTAGGGGAAAAATCCACTTAGTGAATTACAAGGTGGCTATAGAGATTTTAAATAGTTATATAATCTGTAATTTAATTAATTATTTTATTATGTATTTATTTATTTAAAGATTTCATTTATTTATCAGAGAGAGTGAACATGCAGGAAGAGTGGCAGGCAGAAGAGAAGCAGGCTCCCCGCTAAACAGGGAGCCCAGTGAGGGGCTCAATCCCAGGACCCTGGGTCATGACCTGAGCAGAAGGCAAATGCTTAACTGACTGAGCCACTCAGGTGCCCCTAATCTGTAATTTTAAAAACTGTTTTTATATCAGAAGAGGTTATATGCCAACCCCTTTGGACATTAGGCTACAGCATATAGCAAAGATAGTCTTTTAATTTTATATACTTAAAATTATAACTGTATGTTCAAAAAGATAATTTTGATACGGGCAAGGAAAGTTTTGAATCAGCCACAAAAATTATTTTTATAATTGGACACCTTTGAAGGCAAATGTTAAACTGTTTTTAAGATATATCAAATATTCATAATTCTTAATGGAAATTGATATGATAATCAAAATGTGTTGATGGCATTTTCATGTCTTAATATTTTGAGAAAATAAGTAAACAAGGCTGCTCATCTGCTGGCTTTTGCCAGTATGAAATTATCGATGGAGGGAATTAGGTTGTGTTCAAACTAAGTCATAGTCATTAATTTACTAATTTATTAAGCATTTATTTTGCTGTAACAACAGATCAGGCACTGTGGAAGTCACAGGCACTCTGTGGTACTCGGTAGCAAAGACACTGTTCATGGCTTCCTAGAGCTTACAGCTTATTAGACAAAATACAGGTAAATAGAATTTATAAGTGAAATGACTAAGGGAATATGGATATTGTAGAACTACGGAACAGGCACCCCAGGCTAATAATATAAATGATTTATGAAAGAGTAAGCCAGAAAAAAGTAAAGACCTAAGTGATATAATATTAGCCAAATGAAGAGAAGGAAGAGTAATATTCCAGGGAGAGGGAACAGAGTGTGAAATTTTAGGTATCAGCAGCTCATGGCATATTTTATGAAATGTAAAGGAGTTTATTTTGGTTGGAATATAATGATCAAAGTGCTTATGACTGATATATTTGCAAGACCAAGTAATATGAACGTTTAAGCCAATTAAGAGAGTTTGGTGTTTAAGCAGAGACCAATGGGAAAGTGTTGCGTGGTTTTAAGCAAGGGTGTAACATGATAGAGGTTCCCTTTTTGAATGAACACTCTGTTTTAGGGGAACTAATATGGAGGTGGTAATATAGTAATCCTCATAAGAGATGAGCATGGCCCTCAGGAAGGTAGAGACAATAAAGATAAAGATATTCAAAAGATATTTATGATGGAAAATCTGAAGAATATAAACTTTACCTTCTGTGACAGAAAAGTTTATATTGAGCTAAACCTCCTGCTAATACAATTATATAAATTCTTGATTTAATATGAAAAACAATAGTTGGAAAGCATTGGTGAGTGACCAAAGCAGGTAGAAATGTAAGGAAATTAGACTCTTCTAAGAAAGATTGAATATACACTTATATCACTTTTCCCTCATAGACACTCTTTGTCTGCAGGGTGTGGGGTTGGAGGCTTCCTCAGTAAGGAAGTGATAGTCTCTGAGATATCAGAGAAGGGAGTTTGGGGATGCCAAAGTGGGGAAGAACCGTAATGGAGGGAATGTCTGAAGTGGAATCCTCAGAATATGTATATAAAGTATTCCTCAATTCTTGGCTGACTACTAAAATATGCCTATGCAAAGCAAGTCATCAAGGATCCCAGGGAAAAACAATAGCTGGAAAGTTGAAGAGCAGAGTAGAGATTTCAGCAACTTCCTATTGTGGTGGAGACTGAGTTAGGAATTAAAAGTTCCATTACTTAGAGAAGCTTGATAAATATAAGTTTTCTATTCAAATGCTATAAGGGCAAGCCATAGGTATAAAGACCATGTTAATAGGACTTAGTTTTGCCCTACCACTGAAGATAAAAGTGAAAAGAATATTTGAATGTTAAAAAAATAGCCTCCACTAAACCAGTGTGGATCCTCCACTGTATTAACTATATTAGCACAAAATACATCCTTCAGAAGAATATAACAAAAGGTAGAGCCTCAACTATTTATCATTTACAAAGTCAACATATAATGAAAAGATTACTAAGTATGCAGAAGAAATCCAAATTATATTACTCAGAGTTTTCCAGATAAATTGAACCAGTATAATATATCTCTTTTCTGTATCTACAGTAGATCCTCAATCAACATGGGTTTGTGCTGCGTGGGTCCATTTAAATGTGGATTTTCTTTATAGCAAAGTACTGTAAATGTATTTTCTCTTCAGTATGGTTTTCTTAATAACATTTTCTTTTCTGTTGTTTATTGTAAAAATACAATAAATAATACATGTAACATACAAAATATGCTTTACTTATGTTATCAGTAAGGCTTCTGGTCAACAGTAGGCTATTAGTAGTTAAGTTTTTGGGAAGCCAAAATCATATATGGATTTTTGACTGTGGGTAGGGTTGACACCCCAACCCTCATATTGTTCAAGAATCAAGTGTGTATCTCTATCTATATATCTTTAATAAGAATTATTTTGAGAAATTGACTCAAGTCCCACAATCTATCATCTGTAAACTGGAGACCCAGGATTGTAGTGGTGTAATTCAGTTTCAATCCAAAGGCCTGAGATCCAGGAGAACCTATGGTAGAAGTCCCAGTTCAAGAAACAGAAGAGGAAATGAGATGTCCCAGTTCAAGGAGTGAGGCAGAAAAAGGGGAAAATTCTTCCTCCTTCTGTCTTTTGTTCTATTCAGGTGACTTGGATGCTGCCTACCTACATTGGGCAGGGTAATCTACTTCACTGAGTCTACCAACTTAAATGCTAATGTCATCCAAAAACACCTTCACAGACACACCCAGAAATATTTAATCTTAGTGCTCTGTGGCCAGTCAAAATGACACATAAATTAACCATTATACAAGGAAATGTTACCCATACTCAAAAGTAAAATCAATCAGTAGACCCACAGATAATCTAGGAGTTGTAATAAACTGATAAGGATTTAAAAATAACTAGAATTAGACATGTTGGAAGATCTATGCGAATATGAATAAAATATTGACTGAAAGGTTTAGTAATTTCTGGAGAGATAAAAAAAATTGCTAAAAAATCAAATAGTAATCCAAGAACTTAAAATTTAAAAAAAACTTAAAATAAAAATTCACTGGATGATATTAATAGCAAAAGCAGATTGACTGTAATTGAAAAAAAGGACCAGTGATCAATAGAAAATTTCCAAACTGAACAACTGAGAAACCTAAAATTAGCAAAGGCTCACTGATCTGAGGAACAGTATTAAGTAATCTAATATGTATGTTATTGAAGTTCTAGAATGAGAGAAGAGAGAAAATGGAACAGAAAAATAGTCAGAAATATTGAGAAGATATTTCCAAATTTTATCAAAAATCAATGCAGATCCAAGAAACTCAGTGCAACAGGAAGTTGGGTTAATACAAAGGTAACTACATTTGAGTCTGTTGCAGTCAGCTGCTAATACCAAAGATAAAAAGAGAGTCTTTTAAGCAGCTTAAGGAAAGAAAGATACATTGCATATTAAGGAAACATCAAATATAACGTTAGCTGATTTTTCACCTGAACCAATGGAAACTAAAAAATAATGTAATGGGCATTGAGTGGCTCAGTTGGTTAAGTGTCTGCCTTCAGCTTGAGTCATGATCCCAGGATTCTGGGATCCAGTCCCACATCAGGCCCTTCGCTCAGTGGGGAGTCTGCTTCTGCCTCTACCCCTCACTCTTGTTTGTGATCTCTCTCTCTCAAATAAATAAATAAAATCTTAAAAAAATAATAATGCAATGTGTTTAAAATGTGAAAAGGAAAAAAATACCATTTTAGAATTCGACATCCAGAAAAGATAATCTGTAAAAATGTGGACATGTAAACATGATATAGACATGTATTTCATGATAAAGGAATTTTTAGGTTATAAAAACCGAGGGAATTCACAGTTACCAGACACAAATTGAATAAACTTTAAAGAAGGTTGAGGCTAAAGTGAGATTATACCAGGTGAGAATTCTAGACCTATAGGAAGGAAGTAAGGAAGAGTGCTGAAATTACTGTGTAAGTAAATATAGGTATGTTTTTTTCCTTTTTAAAATGCTTTAAGAGTTAATAGGCATATGTGGAGGCAAAATATATAGTATTAGCACAAAGCGCAGTAGAATATAAATAGTATTATATAAATTATACTATAATTTTGTTACAGGAAAAGAGGTAGAATATGAATTCTACATATCCCATGATGAGTTAAGGATGTATAATATAATCCTCAAAGAAAACACTAAATTATATGAATTTTGTAGCTAAAAACCCAATCAAGGAGACAAAGGAAAAATAATAATATGGGTTTAATTTAAAAAAAACAGAGGGGAAACACCATAGGAGAGAACAAAAAGCAAGTGAGTAGACTTAATTCCAGTCATTATCAATAAATTCACTAAATTTGAATGGACTAAATATTCCAATTAAAAGATAAAATTTGAGGCTGGATAATAAAGCAAGAGCCAACTAACTATATGTTGTTTATAAGATCTTTATAAGATGTAGCTGAAAGTAAAAGGATGGTAGAGCATGTATCATGTAAACACTCAGCATAAGAAGCTGGTATGTCTTCATTTAATATTAGACAAAGTAAAGTTCAAAATATGGTGTATTATTGGAGATAATTAGGGTCATGACATAATTAAAAGATCAATCCTTCAAGAAAATATGAGTCCCAGATGTGTATGCACCTAAAATCAGAGCTTCAAAATACATGAAGCAAAAATTGACAGAAGTAGGGAAGAATAAACAAATCAGCAATCACAGCTGGACATTTTCACATCTGTTTTCATTGTCAAAATATAGGAAATTTGAAAGAAACAATCAACCAAATTGATCTTCTGGTATTTGGAGAACATGGGACCCGGCAACTGCATTATATGTATTATTTTTAAGTGCACAGTCAATAGTCACTAAGACAGACCACAGTTTGAGGCAGTGACTGGTAACAATAAATTTTAAAGGAGTAAAATGATATAAAATGTCTGGTAGAGGGAACAGCCCCCGGGTATGTGTAATGTTCTGCTCTGAGGAGCAGCCAGCAGCATGACAGAGTGGGCCAGGCACCGCTTACACTTGAGATGGACTGTGGAACGGAGATGCAACTTCAAGTCAAAGGTAGAAAGACATCCTTACTGGGCAACCGAGAGTGTCAGCTGTACCCAAGGCGATCTCGGCAACAGCAAGTACCTGTGGCGGATTTCCAGGTGGAGCTGAGACAGGCATTCTCAGCTGAGACACCAAGAGATGGTTGGAGCAGTGTTAGAATATCCGGGTAGCTGATTTCCAAGAGAAAAACCAGGTTAGAGCTCATGCAGTCATGGTCAGTAATAAAGAATGGGGTGTTTAAAGGCAACTTAATTGTTTGAGATATGTTCAAAGCATTTTTTTTCCTTAAAAATTTCACATGATAAACACACTGCAGAAAATTTTTAAAAAGTAAAAGAACAGGACCTTGATGTTCTTACCCTGACACCTTTGTCTATTATTTTGCTGTCATTGTTGTGCATGCTTTTTATGCATACTTAATTTCCCTTGAGTTTCAAATTAACATTATGTGAATGTACTTCATTGTAAATGGCTGCTGAGTATCCTGCTAATGAATGTTCTGCAGTTCCCTTTTGTGAGAAAACTTCTTTTGTTTTCCTTTTGTTTTTTTTTTTTTTTCTGGTAGTTTGATAAAAGCTTCAGTGAATTGCTATGCATAACAGATAGGATCATTTCCTTAGATATGCAGGTATGAAATAAATTGAATCAAGGAATGTAAACTTAAGGTACATTTTACAAATTATACTACAAAGTACTGTATTAGTCTCTGTTGCCTTGAGAAAATGGACTGCTAGTTACAATTCACTTTCACTGCATTACTTGTTTTAATTATGTATCATTTGTGCCTACTGAGTTATAAATACATCACATTCATTATCAAAAAAGATCTGAAATACTTTCCCATGCTTATTTACTAATTATTCCTTTTATGTTTTGTCTTTTTCTCACTTCTTTTGTTTTCAATAATGTATTTGAATCAGCTGACAATATAATAAAAATATCTATAAAAAAGAATATATTTTCTGATTTCAATGGGTATATTTTAAAATTAATAATAATAACATACTGAAAATACTCACACATTTAGATACTTAAAAACATTTCTCAATAATGCATGAGTTAAAAAAGAAAGGAATGATTAGAATTTTATACCTTTAACATGTTTATATAAGAATAAAAGAAATGTTTACAATCAGTGATCTAAGTTAGGGGTTGGCAAATTATAGCTCATGTTTGTTTTTGTAAGTGAAGTTTTATTGAATCACAGCTATACCCATTCATTGACATTGCATCTAAAGCCAATGTAAGAAGAAATAAAAAATTGAGGCAACCTTGTATTTAATGAAGTATAATTAAAAACATTCACTTGAAGAAAGCTCTGGGCCCAAGTGACTTTATCGGACATTTAAAGAAGAAAGGATACCAATAACATACAGGCTTTCTCAGGAGGAACAGAACATTTCCAAACTCTTGTTATGAAATCAGCAAAACCCCAATATGTAAACTGCCAAGGATATTATAAGAAAAGAAAATTGCCAACTAATAGCATTCATGGACAGAGATGTAAAAATCATTCATAGAATATTAATGAGTTAAACCCAGTGATTAGAGAAAAAGTTCTCTAAAGGTCTTATATGTACAGGAATCTACTTTAGATCTCTTTCCAAGTCAGCATGATTGTATATAAACTTTGTTTAAACCAAAAGCCTGATTTATGGCCCACCAAACATACAATGTACACTCACTTTATAAATGAGTAGCCTAATGGAAAACCATCTAGTCCTTAAGATACTGATTAATGCATTCCCTGATAGTAAAGAGTTATTCCTACCTATATTAATCTATAATCTTTTGAGCATTTACAAGATGTGAGAAGGCATATTGTAAAACTGTTCATTCTCCAAAGCACTTTCATCCCTGTGAAGAGCATGTTTCCTGGGCAGCTGTCTTAACTTAAGCTCAAATAAAATTCTTTTTCTTACTTTTAGAGATTCTAAAGAGTTTGTTCATTTTGTGTTGATACCAGCAATATTTTAAAAAAATATTGCATTACAACAAGTTGGGTTTTTTTTTTTTCAGGAATATAAGGTTGATTCAACATTAAAAAATTAGACTTTGTAATTCACCACATAACCAAATCAAAGGGAAAATTAATATTATTTCAGTAAATGCAGAGAAATCATTTGACAAAAGTTTCAGTTAAACATAATAAAAATTCTCACCCATTGGGAAATAAAAGGATTTCCACATTCTGATAAAGGTAATTAATGGGAAATGCATAGCTGGCTTAATTGTGAAATAATAATTGATTTCTCCCTAATGTAAGGGACAGTGGAAATATGTCCACTTTTATTTCTCTACTCACCACCACAGTGGATACCTTAGTCAGTGTAACAAGGTAAGAAGAATAATTGCAAACATATAAATTAAAGAGACACAAGTGAAATTACTTTTATTTCCAGAAAAAATATTATTTTGTTTTTGGTAGAAAAGGATATGGAACTCACAATGTACTTACAGAAACTAATAAATGTATTCAGTATAATCATATCATACAAGTGGAATGTTTGAAAATCAACTGCCTTTCTACATACTGAAAATGGAAAATGAAATTTAGGAACATAAAATATTCAGAAATAAATTTAACAAATATTACAAAGCCTCCACATCGAGAGACACAAAACACTTCAGAGATACAGTTAAAAAGATCTAAATAAATAAATATATACCATGTTCATGAATTGAAACACTCAATATTGTCAAGATATCAAGTCTTTACTAATTGATTGGGGAATTCAGCACCATACCTCTAAAACTCTAGCATGGTAGAAATTGGTAAAATCATTCTAAAATTCATATGGAAATGCAAAAGGTGTAAAGTTATAGTAATCAGTACCATGTAGTATTGAGGCAAAGACAGAAAAAGCATTAAAGGTAATAGAGTCCAAAACAGACACAGATAAAGTCAATTGATTTCAGTAAAGATTCCAAGGTAATTCAATTAGAAAATGGTAGTCTTTTTTTTTTTTTTAAAGATTTATTTATTTATTTGAGAGAGAGAGAGAGATCACAAGTAGTCAGAGCAGCAGGCAGAGAGAGCCCAGGAAGCAGGTTCCCTGCTGAGCAGAGAGCCCGATGCGGGGCTCAATCCCAGGACCCTGAGACCATGACTGGAGCCAAAGACAGAGGCTCAACCCCCTGAATCACCCAGATGCCCTGAAAATGGTAGTCTTTTAAAATGATTCTGTATAACATCAGCTAGGTCTCTGTGTGAAAAAAAAAATTATTCTTGACCCAATATTCATACTCTACACAAAAACGGATAGCTACAGACCTAAGTAATATAAAAGCTATAGCATTTAAAATTCTGTAAGAGAACATAGGAACATATATTCATTACTTTGGAGTAGGTAAAGATTTCCTTAACGGGACACAAGAGACACTAATCTCTGAAAACTTG
Source organism: Taxidea taxus jeffersonii (assembly GCA_003697995.1). NCBI lineage: Eukaryota > Metazoa > Chordata > Mammalia > Carnivora > Mustelidae > Taxidea > Taxidea taxus. Next base: position 25,910 of record ML109354.1, on the reverse strand, counting down.
ACAAATTGAACTGCATCAAATTTAAAAAAACGTGTTTTTTAAAAACCCCATTAAGAAATGAAAAGACAAGCTACAGAATGGGAAGTATTCAAAATACATTTATTTGACAAAATACTTTCATCCATAATATATTAAAAAGTCTTAAAATTCAATCAAAAAGTCAACAAAAGAATATAATTTTTGGAAATGAAGATACACAAATGGTCTGTAAGTGTAGAAAAACTATATTGGTCATCAGGCAAATGCAAGTTAAAACCATGAGATGCTTCTTCATACTTGTTAAAATAGCTAACGTTAAAAAGACAGACAATTTTGAACTATTTACTCTTTTAGATTAGCTATAGACTTTGCTATTTAATAGATTAGACTGAGATTTAGATGTAGGAGTCAGTGGTCATTTATAAATACTTTTTAAAGTCAAAATAATATTCATGACAATGTTCGTGCAACAACTTTTGAGAGAGAGGAAGGGATGGAAGTCGTACTGCATGAAGATTAACCTTTGAAAGGATGTGTGACCAAAGAGCAATTCATGAAGATGATTTTTTTTAAAAAAGATGATTGTAAGTGTTGGCCAGAAGGTGGAGAAACTGGAATTATGACACATTGCTGATCAGAGTATAAAATGGTACACCCATATTGGAGAATACTTACCAGTTATTTATAACGTATACTTACTCTATGATTTTGCCCTCCTTCTTGGTATTTATTCAAGAGAAATGAAAATATACGTTCATGAAAGGATTTGTATAAGAACAGTCATAGCAGCTTTATTTGTAATGTTCAGTAATTAGGAAAAACCCAAAGGTTCTCTTATAGGAGAATGATTAAAAAGAAGCTGGTACTTCCATGCAATGTGATACCCAACTGAAATAGTAAATGGATGAATCACAAAAGCATTATATTGAGTGACAGGTGCCAGATACAAAAGAATATATAGTGTATGATTTATATAAAGTTTCAGAACAGGCAAAATTAATGTATATTGGCAGAAAAAAAATTTTTTTAAAGTAGTATCCTGGCATGACTATAGGACATGAGATTGACTGGAAAACAGCAAGAAAGACTTTCTAGGGGTGATAGAAATGTTCTGTACTTGATGGGATGGTGGCTACAAGGTATATGCGTGCGTGCGTGCGTGTGTGTGTGTGTGTGTGTGTGTGTGAATAAAACTCGTCAAACCACATACTTAAAATCTGTGCATTATAAGTGGTGCTAGACTACGATGATAGATTGAATATGGATATAATGAAGATGAAGTCATGCATGGATTCTATATTTTAGTCTTGAACTAATGCTGTTCTAATACAGTTTACACAGGAAGTAACCGGTGGAGAAAGTTTGCAGGGAAAGTTTTGAGGAGCATTGCAACTCATTCTGCATGAATTCGTGGCATGATAAGTGTAAAAAATATAAAAGACCTCAAGACTATAAAAATGTTTCTCTTAATTAAATAGATGTGTGATGTCCCCTCCCCCAAAGAAACATTTAAAGCAAAACGAAGCTTTATGGATTATATAATCTGCACAGGGCTGATTTTAGAGAAGTTACTCTATGTAGATTTATTGTGTTCGAATCAGTACAAAGTGTGTTGGCTAAGCTTCTTTTCCTCCTTCGCTTTTTTCTTTTCCACTGGCCTGGGATAGAGAGATTGGAATGTCAGGGTTAAAACAAACAAAACATAGTTTTGTGCTTGTATTCTGGTGATACTCCATTTAGTGTACCTTCTTGCCTTTCTAACTTTGCTAACAAAAATGGTAGATTTAAAGTTCTTTTATAAAGTACTCTGAAAACGTAGAATATTACATTGATAGCGATTATAGTGCCCAGGTTTTCAAACATAGCTGTTGCTTACAATTACCTCAACATGACTTAACGTCTTCCTGAAACAGGTTGGATCCTCAACAGTCAGAGATTAGAGGATTTATTTTTCAAGCTAAGACACTAAATTGGATCTCCTAAAGCTATCCAGAGTAATAAGGTTCTGTTAATATTGTCTAGAACAAAGAAGTAATTTCAACATACTTAGCTCAATATGAATGTTTTTATCAAAATATTTGTTCTCAGAGTAATAATGCTTAACATTGCATTATTTTTATATGCTAGTTCTTCATTTTATGCTTTTACCTATTACTGTTGTATTTATGTAATCCTCACGTTTTTCACAGTATTTATTATTGTAACTCCTGATATTGCCAAACTCTTGATTGGATTTTAGTTTGATGCTTAGGAGTTTTGCAGTTTTCTTGACTTCTACTGTTCACTGTCATGCTCATGTCTTCTCTTAAGTCTCTGACCATCCCCTTTCTCCTTCTCTTTGAAGAGAAGTTGAGGGTGTGCTGTGTTTCAGAATGTTTTCTAAACACTCAGCATGAATTACCTCATGTAATGTTTTTTCAGTGACCTTGTGAACTCTTGGAATTTGGGAACACATGTTCCTAAGTGTTGAATACTTGCTTTCATCAGACATCTTGATGTGGGAATCTCTGTGTCACATCCAATATTAAGAGGTCATTCACTTGCCCAGAATTATAGTCATTTAACTCACCAATTTAGGGGGAAAGGAGAAAATATAAGATGAAAACAGAATATGGGATTATTGGGTTGCTCTTCCATAGGGTAAGTAGCAGTTTTCAGAGTAATGTTACTAAGTTATGAAAAGGTAGGATTCTAAGAACTTTGATCAAATTTAAAGCCTACAATACTAATCAAATATGTTTGAAACCACTTAACACATTCATGTATTCCCTCATTTATACATTTCACTTTCTTTCTGTGTGCGTGCACTCACACACATCAACATACACCTACATACAGTTATATAAAGCATATTAAATGTCAGTTTTCCTGTTTTCTCAGAATTTTAGCTTTAGCTCCAAAGCTGAGAAAAGAAGTAAGAAGTTTCCATAGTCACAGGTGAAAGAGGGGAAATTAACATTTTCTGAGTACTTTGTATGGCCAGGTATCTTATATGTGTTATTTCATGTAGTCCTTTCAAAAGTTCTAAAAGGTATTATTACCTCTGTTTTACATCTGAGACTCAGATTACGTGACTTGCTGAAGGCTCAAAACCACATTGAAAGCCAGATATGATGAAATCTGAAATCTATGTCCTATTCTCTACAGAATGCTGCCTCTCAAACCAGCCCACGTATTCGTAGGGATCTAATCTTTTTGGTGAGGACAGCCATCTATCTCTCTGTGTAGCTGTGTCTTCCTGGGAGCATGCCCTTCATGATATCTGCCACCAAATGTTTTGATTCTGAAAGGAACTGCATCAGAAGGAGCGTAGCTAAATGGGCCTGGGGGTAATAATGAGATGATACGTTAAATGTACATACTTTAGTTCATTAGTCACAATCACCACACTCATAAATTCAATGACAGTGTACCCTTATTCTCATTTTCCAAAGCTACCCTTAATAAATAATAAATGCAATGATTAGTTGATCCAGTGATATTAGCTTTATTCTTGTTGTTACTTTCTAGATTATATAATGATAGGATATTTGAAAAGAAACATAATTTTGTAAAGAGAGGACTTACATGATTATATTATTTTCTATGAGTTATTTAAAAAGTGTCATATTATTGATAAGTAAAAAGAAACTCAAGAGAAGAGTATTTAGTATATTCCAAAGAACTGCTATTGGCACTGAGGAAGCAGATAGCCTAAAACGACTTCCGGGGCACCGCCGTAGCTTTTTCTCTGAAAAATAAGATAAGAGTGCATTTTAATACCATTAGACTGTTTTGTGGAACATTTCCGAGATATTTTCTAAAATACTTAACAAAAACTAGAAAACTTTACTTCTGGCACTGTGTCACATAAAAGGGAGGTCATGCTCTTCTGAAATCCCTTAGTATTTCTGATTAAATAACTCGAGTTGACTTGCATTGTACAAAATGTCACATTATACAAGAGACTTTTCTAAGGAATTCGAGGCTAAACTATTCACTCTGGTTGTACTTTATAGAGTTTTTTTGTTATTGTTGTTGTTCTGTTTCTTAACTGAAGAATGCTGAGGATTCATTTTCGCAAGAGGAGAAATCAGAGAAGACCACAGGCAGCAGGGAGGAGAGTTAAAACAAAACAAGACAAAACCCTTGACTTTTACTTTTCCCTTCAGGCCAAATTGTTTGCTTTTTAGTGTGTATTTTTTATTCCTGGGCTGTCCCGGCCTGCCCTTCGGTCAGCCACCCACAAGCCTCGTAGCCACCCCGGCCCAATAGGACAGGTAATTGGTTAATTAATTATGTCTGACATGAAGGTCATGGAATTTTAAATTTCCATGTGATTTTGCAATTTTTTAAAATCGCTTTGAGAGTTTATTTCATTCCAGTCTAATATAGATGTGTTGACATTGTTACAACTTCTGGCTGGCAAAGTGAAGTGATGATTTGGGAGAACTAACTCTGTATTGTGTTTGTAGAGTGTCTTTTATATGGACCTAGTATATATACTACTCATGTTTTCAGAGTCTATACCAAATTTATGGTGTAGGCAGACATGATTCTCAAGAATTTATTTTTATTTTTAAAAAGTGGCTAAAGTCCCACAATTATTATTACCTTTATAGAACTATATAAGCACTTTTGGTTTGTTGTTTGATTTTGGTAAGACCATTTCATTAGTTCCCCTGATGGTTTTTTTTTTTTTTCTCTTTTAATTTAGGAGGTCTCATAGTACTTAATGCATGCCTTTTGGCAAATACCTACCAAAAACTCTGAATGGTTAGGACAACATCTTACGGTTCCTTTAAGGAATCAGTCTTGGCCTATCGAGAAAGGGATATTCATAAGAAGTGCTTATTAAATCAAAATTAAATTATTGGCCTCCCTGTTTAAGGTAAAGACAATGTGTTTTACTATATCATTAACTCTCACATCATTTCTATGACTCAGTCTTATAAATTAGGCATTAACTTTATATTTTCCGTTAGGTAGCAATTTTTTACATAAAATAAATCTTTTTTTTTTAAAAGATTTTATTTATTTAACACAGAGAGATGGAGATCACAAGTAGGCAGAGAGGCAGGCAGAGAGAGAGGAGGAAGCAGGCTACCCGCTGAGCAGAGAGCCTGACATGGGGCTCGATCCCAGGACCCTGGGATCATGACCTGAGCCAAAGGCAGAGGCTTTAACCCACTGAGCCACCCAGGCGCCCCATAAAATAAGTCTTTGATTACCTTCTTTTCCATCAGCTCTGGGGTAAAAGTTGGGTCAACAGCAGGAGCAAAAGAATTTGTAGTACTGGGTTTTTGTGATGTTGAAGGAATGAAAATTCCTCCATTGGCATGTTTAAAGTTTATCACTTCTTTTTGTAAATATGGTATCACTTCTTCTGCTGGCTATATAGAATTGGAAAGAACACAAAGTGGTTACAGGTTCAAAACAAGATCAAAATTAGGAAGAATATAAAGCAACAGGATTGAGATGCAAGGAAAAGAGTTTATTTAAGAAGTAAATGCTTTATTAGTTTTTTAGATTATAATCCATCATAGAATGACTATAAATATATACCGGCAAATTTGGATGTTTCTTAATACCTGATTTTAAATGAGTGTTCCTAGGAGTGTATCTCATATAGAGTAGTAAATATTTGATGGACTGAGTAAACTGAACCTTGACTGGTAAAAGATTATAGGTGGAAGGAAGAATAATTTTTGATGAAAAAAATAACAGTAAAGTCCATTAAAATGAACAATAGTGCAGGAACCTATAGGCTGCCACTTGCTGACTTCTGATAGCTAGCACAGGGTGGTAAGGGGATCTTACCATCACAGCAGTATCAGGAGCTGTGCCTAGGAGGGGGTCTAAGGCTAGTTGCTGCTGTCCTCCTGGCATAACCTGTAACATTGGAAAGTTGAAAAAAGTCTAAATTTTTCCTCTTTAAAATATGTAGTTTTGCATGCAAGGAAGTTACACCCTCCCCAACTTCTTCAATTTTAGTTACTTAAAAACAAAAATAATCATTTAGATTTGAGAAAGAGAAAAGTGGCCTCTGACACAGGACACACAACTCTGCTTGTGTTGTCGGGAGCTTACTGGATATTCTCTGTTAGGCCCTGGTATTCTGTTGAACATGAACAATCCTACAGAATACCAGCATCAAGCAAGGTCATGTCTGACCACGATGAAATGCAACAAAAACAAGACTGCTCTGTAATCTTGTCTAAAGCAAGGTCACCATGCAAGCCACAAAAATACTAGGCATCCTCATATCCTGGGTAATTTGAGTAATTCTTCCTTCTTTACCAATCAGAGCCTTTGCCTCGCTCTTCTTTGCTTGTATCATCTAGGTAAGAACTGTCTAATTACTAATCACAGAATTGCCCATCACTTCTTGAGAACACCCAATTCAGAGTGAGCCAGTACTCCTTGAATTCTCTGCAAAATCGTCTGACAGAAGCCCAGACCCTTTGAACAATCAGTCACCTTCCCATTAACACACTCACAGGTCCCTATATGGGTCTTCCCTTGTTGAAATGAGTAGGTAAATCCAATTCTGTTCAACTATGGGTTTGTTCCTAATGGTTTTTGGCTGAAAGGTGCTCATAGATATAATATGTTATGAAGCAAATCATTTCAAAAGTTAGTTTTTTTTTTAAATGAAAAGTATGCATTACTTACAGGTTCTGCTTGTACTGGAATATATCCAAATTGAGTATAGAATGGCATCTGTCAGATTTTTGGAAAATGTGTTAGATTTGCTGTGATGATTTTGTCATAATTTTGTAATAAATGATTATTTAAAATTATATATATATTTGTATTACATTAAATGCTTTTATGAAAGTTCATATATTCTAGGTAAAAATTATTGTTAATTTACCAAGCATCCTTTTAATACCATACGATTTTGAGGTTAAATTTCTTTTCTTTTATACTAACACAACTTAACTAGAATTACTACTACCAGTCACTTAAAGCATAATTTTCAGTTTTCTCTAATTTGGTTTTCGAATGGTGATAAACTTAAATGTTTCCCCATTATACCTAAAAGAGATCTAGTTATGTATGGGCCGCTTGAAATTACATTAGAATTCTAAAAATGTGCTGTAGGTCCACAAAACTCAATAGTAATGTTATCTAATTGTATCTAGTGATCATAAGTGTCTTCCATCATGGAAGCTATTTATTTTTTTTCTTACAATAACCGCATGTAAACATGACAAGAAGGATCCTGGTAGCTTTTTGAAAGTCAGAAAAAAAATTTGCCAAGACGATTCATCTTTTGGCCTCCGATTTTGTTGAAGTCCACTCACTGACTTCGTTCTTTTAAAATCTAGCCTTTGAACATTTCGAAGTTAGTGATAATGTTAGGATAACACACTGGATCTTTTTGTGACCACCAGTTCAGGCTGTTGAGCTTTTGCAGTAAGTACACTCAAACGGTCTCTCCTTTGAAAATTTACTGTCTCTCTAGTCTCAGATGGAACTTGTCAGACTAAAATCAAACAGTAGTACCTGCTCCTCAAATTGCTGCTGTCCCGTTTGTGGAGGTGACTGTGTGGCTGTCTGTTGAGATTGTTCCCAGGGTAGAAGCATGTAGACTGGATAGTACTGCAGCATCTACTTATAAACGAAAGTTATGTAAGAGCTTCCTTGACACCAGCAGAGGCCTTTTAAAAAAAACCTTCGGTTTATATCTAGTAATTTTATGAACAAAATAATGCATGAAGCAGCCCTTCTCAGACTTTAGAAATAACTCATATTGTATATGACACTGGACTTTGTTTCAAGGTTGCTTGGCCAAACACATGAAAGAAGTAACAAAATAATAGGCTTAAATTTTAAGAAAGGACACCGTGGACTTTGTATACAAACTGTGTATGTATATATAAAACTGTTATATATATATTTTATACAAATTTAATGTACAGTTTACTTTGTGAATATCTAAGAAGTCATGGATGACTTGCTGGACATTTTTCATATATTTTTTGAGAATCTTTATTATACAAGAATGTTATTAGAAGTGCTATGATAATGAATGAATTCTCAAGAATGTGTTGCCTTTAATAAGTGCCATTTTATTAAGATAATCCATAAGACTTCTTAGAATATTTAGAAAATCCAGAAATAGACAAGTAAGAAATAAATCACCTGCAACTTTACCACCCACATTTTCATGTATTGGCTTCCATTTATGCCTGTGTGTGTCTATACATGCATATGTGTTTATAGAAAATGGGGATCTTAGTACATATACAGAGATTAGTATGTTTTGTGTCCTTGCATAATTAAATAAGAGACTGTATTAAACACAAAAGTTAAAAAAAAACAACTATAGTTTGAGAAGTACATTTTATGCAGTGGTTCTTATTTCTGGCTAAGAATTAAAATCACCTCTTGAGCAATTTAGTAGATAATCGTATTTGGATCTACTCATCATATTTTGATTCATTAGGTGTGGGTAGGGTCTAGGCATTTGTGATTTTCAAAATTACAAGCAGAGCTTCTGATGCAAAGCTAGGGTGGAGAACAACTGGTTTAGTGGTTGAGGAAGGATGAAGAATTATATTCCAACTCAGCTATTTACTTTGATTAGGGTTGGGAATTTAATCTCATTAGACTTGGTTTCCTGATCCTTAAAATGAAGTAATCCCACTTACCATATATCTACCTCTCTAAATGCTCTGGCATAGAATGAAGTAATGTCTAGAAGTAACTTTTATTTTATAATGAGTGTGGGACAAAAATTACATAATTATGACTACAGGAGAGCCAAGTGGTGTAACTTTTTATGGAATGATCAGTACTCTGCTGGTGAATAATTTATCCATGTCCCTATTTCTTTGAACCTAGTGTATTGTAAAGTTAATTAGGTGAAACTAATCTTGAGAGAGTTTTGCATATTACTCTAATGAGCATACTAGTTGGCATTCATTTATTAAGGTTTATTATTTAATGGGAATCCCCCCATTTGATTGTAATATGGAAATAATTGAAAATATACAAGAACCTGGTAATATTTTGAACAGAATGCTCTGAGTGCCAAATAATGTGGCAAGTGTTTCCTATCTCTACATCATATCATATTTTATCAATTTAATGCATCTCCCTCTGAAACAAAATTTAGGGTTGAGCAAAGTCAGCCCGTGGTATTTCTCTTGAGTTTCCAAATGCCAGTACAAACACCATACAGAGGGACCAGGACTTATGGTTTATTGAGCTCCTTCATTCCCAATAGAGTAATGCCCTGGAAACTCAGGGGTGCTGGGGGACTCTCCTTAGCATTATTAAGTGAGCCTAACATTATCAAACTGATGCCAGCCCAGCCACAATGGTACTAAACAGTGATAATTATATTAGTTTTCATAGCCCTGCTCTGGGAGTCAGAGCTACAAATACAAAAGAAAGCATTAGATAGAGAGTACAGTCAGCCATCTGTCTGTAGGGGTGATGGTATTCTATTCATTTACCTGAGCTTGCTCTTGAGGCATTTTGAAGGAGAGCACATAGGGCATAACCTGCCAAAAGAGGAGTAAAAAGTTATACTTGACTCTTTTTTTTTTAGAGGGAGAGAGAGCTAGTGCACACAGCGGGGAGAGGCAGAGAAAGAGGGGGACAGAGAATCTTAAGCTCGCTCCACACCCAGCATGGAGCTCCACCTGGGTCTAAGATCATGACCTGAGCTGAAATCAGGAGTTGGATGCTTAACCAGCTCAACCACCCAGACACCCTAGTTATACTTGACTTTTTAATGTAAAATTCCAGAGCTGTTTTTCTTAGACCCAGTCATACACATTTATAATTTGTATTAAAGACTTCTGTGACAACAAAAGGTCATGTTATATGTATATCCTTAATGCAAATTGTTTCTTCTTTAAAGAGGAAATTTCCCTAATTATCTTTTCTCAGGCATATTTTTAATACTATTGATTTGTGGCTGTGATAGAATAGCTGATTTAAATGGCATTTTCATGTTAGAAATCAGAAAAGGAAGTACTTCCAGTGATGGTAGAGCAAATAATGAGAAAAATGTCTTTCTTAGTAACTCCTGTCTTATTTTAAAGGAGTTATTTTAAAGGAATCCTGTCTGATTCCTGCTCATTTTCACATTCAATGTGTGTTCTGTCTCCTCAGAACAGGATGGGAGAGGCCTGACTTACGTGATTAGGGCCCTGATGGCTCTTCGGTGATGTTTGAGGCTGTGAGGGGTCCAGCTGTCCCACCTGGGTTCCTTGGGCAAAACTGACCCATCCTGGGAAAGGTATTTGATTTGGGAACCATCCAGCAAACCGGTTAAGAGCTGATAAAGAGAACTGAGAGAGCCCTGGAACCTGAGCTTGCTGCTGCTGTTGCAGAATCCCAGAGAAAGGAGGGATCCATGAATTAAATGGGCCCTGGAAGGACACAAAAGAAAGGAAGCATTTCTCTTTCATTTTGCAAAGAATTTTTAATCATTCCTGAGCAAGAAAAAGGGAAAATGTAGACAATTTCTATAATTCCATTGCTGCATTATAAAAAAGGGCAGCATCTTAGCACATTTGGAGCTGGGCAAGTAGCATGAACAATGCCAACTTCCCCGTGCTCATAAAAAATTTTGGGGCAGATCGAGATGTATAAAGAGTATGATTTCTACAGTTGCCAGACTGGTTTTAAGTCTTTTCTTTTCTTTTTTTTTTTTCCGTAGTTGAGTATAACTGTGTGTAAATAGTCAATTTAACTATCTCACAGTTGTGAGAATTTATGCCTCGCGCTTACCAACTTTTCAATAAATGTTAATCAGATTACAGCTTTTACTTTTGTCTTCAAACACATGGTCATTAGAACACATGGGACAAATTTATAATCTTAAAAATCGAGACTTCGGAAATGAAATCAGTGAACATTTTGTTCTCTACAAAGTACTGTAAGAAATAAACAGTTGAAAAGCATTCTTAAAATAATTATCGAGGTACCTGAAGCTGTAGTGGTTGAAGTTGAGCATTATTAAGACCCAGAAGTAACTAGAAAAGGAAAGATAATATGAAAACAAGACGATTACACATGATAAAACTATTGAGAACAAGGTTTACTACAAACATAGAGCAAGCCAGGGCTGACATCAGTTTCCTGCTAGGGGTGTTTTCTCACTAAGCTTGTACTAAATTACAGTGATTAGAGATTGGGATTTAACGACCTCTCCTCTACTGGGTCTGAGATTGCACAACTTTAGCCCATTCCTGTGGTTTAGTCAGTCATTTTTATGCTCTTAAACACCTATATACACCCATATTGGGTGCTATTAGAATAAAAAGATATATGCGATACTGTCTCTGCTTTTAAAGATTTTATACTCAGACGGGGAGCAAATAATATTGTAGAAAAAAACCTGGTATACCAAATAAACATGAACGTTGGAAATGCATTTGATATAAGAGCTAGTGGATAGGAATTCAGGATAAATTAATTAAGGCTTTAAAAATATTTATTTATTTTAGAGAAAGAGAGAGAGAGAGAGAGAGAGCACAGTAGGGGGATAGGGAGAGGGAGAGAGAGCTCAGGCAGCCTCCCTGCTGAGTGCTGACTGAGGAGAGGGGCTGGATCTCAAGACCCTGAAACTGTGACCTGAGCCAAAATCAAGAGTAGGAGGCTTTATTGACTATGCCACCCAGGTGCCTGCCTCTCCCCTCCTTTTTAAAGATTTGTCTACTTGAGAAAGAGCAAGCTGGAGAACGAAGGTTTTAATCTCTTCTCCACTGGGTTTCCTTAAAAAACAAAAACAAAAACAAAAACAAAATGAAGAGCTGCTTGTAAGTATTTAAACTAACCTCATTGCTGTTGCTTGCAGACATCAGGCGCTGTGGGATAAGCTAAAAAATGAAGAACAGAAATGGTCAGAGAAGGATTTGTTACAGGTTTCACACAATGATTTTAGATGTACCGTGAAATCACTTACTGGGGCTGACATTGTGGCTCCCAGCAGCCCAAGAAGAATTATGGTTTTCATTTTGAGATGAAATATCTAGAAAATAAATTGTGAAATTGACCTTTAAACAGACCCTCTATGTAAAAGTCATGATAACAATAAATGGTTGATATTGTTTGATCAGAAGTGTGGTTGGGTGAGTCCTGTAGTATTTACTTATATGGTAGGATTCAAAATAAAAAGGGTAGATTTATGAATATCTATAACAGAACCTATTCTTTTTCTCAGAGCAGTTGTTTAAAAAAAAAACAGAATTGTTTGCTTATCCTTTTAGCTTGACCAAATGATTCCTTTGGTGGCATGTGATGTAGCTGAATGAGTTAATGAACAAGATGGCCTCATTGTTTGCGCTGTTCTGTACCTCAGAGAATGGGTCCTTCTGATCATGGGAGGTCCATGACTGGGGGTCAATGAACTAGCTCTTTATTATGAAAACAGTTTTAATGTTTATTTAACATAGTAATAAAAATACTACAATAAAGATCTGACAGTACTCCAAAAACAGATACAAGTCTTTTTAAAAGACTAATAACATGAAATACATTAAAACTGAGCAACTGAGTCAATATTTTTCTAATTTAAGGAAAGAGATTATAAAATCTGTAATATAAAATATGAAAACTGTAATATTAATTTATAATGCAACCTATGGAAGCATATTATTGTCTCTTGTCCTCCAGGTGTAAAAACTCCTGCTCTAATTCAAATTACTGATCTATGTAAGCATTGAGGGGGACCCTGGTCTTCATCCTTCTGAGTTGACTGATTTGGGACCTTAAAATTATGAAAGCAAAGATTTTGATATCTTACCTCAATCCTTTGCCTAAGAAGAGAAATCTAAATCCCATGCAAGGTCTGTGTTCTTTTTATCTTTCAGCTTAGCTGCTTGAAGCTTCTCTTAAATTTAAAAACCCATCTTTAGAGAAGAATGTCCAATCATTTTTCAAAGGGACCAGTGACTCAGCGGGTTTCAGACAATGGCTTGGCTAATAACCCCTTTCCTAGTCATCTAGGCGGTGTAGGGACTCCCACACTTTTAGTGGTCATTCCTGGCTTCTGCTTTAGTTATGACTGAATCTTCTAGAATAATCTTATTCTGCTCCTTTTATCATCCTCCATATGAATACAGTTGTAGAGTAACTTTTAGGCCTTTATTCAAGGATTAATGGGTGATTATTTTTTATTTCAAGAGTAAAATACAGAATTATTAGATGTAAGACATAGGTCTAAGAGATAAAAATTCAAAATCGAGTCTTTGGTTCATCAGCGTTGGACTGAGTAAATATGAACTACTTTCATTTAAGTTCAACCTTGAAGATACCAGTGTATCTCTACCTACCTGTGGAATGGAATCCTAAAAAAATTGAGAAATTTCTATGTATCCGTGACATCTGTGTCCCCATGTGATCATGCTGCTTGGAAAACTAATTTAATAAGTACAAAGCATGATGGCCTACATTTTAAAAAAAGAGTGGCGAATGTTTTGTGTTTTAAAGTCTCTTTTGCTAAATATGATTTTAGCATTCAAAATATATACTGTTATGATTTGTACCTTGTTGTTACTTAAATTTTCTTTGTAGTGTGTTTTGCATTTGTCTTGTTTTTCTTTGTTATTAGTATTGACCTCATTCTAGTAGATAGTCCAGAATCACAGTGGTGCCATAAGGTATGATAAGTTGATTTCCATTGGAAAAGTTCTTTGGCTAATTTCATCTTGAACAACTACTGGTAGCTATCATGCAGGAAAACAACATTCTTGCCTTTCAGTGAATACATCTTTCTTAGTAGGATGAGACACTTCTTGAACTTGCATGGCTCATTAATATTAAAATGAATATACCTTTTGTTATATAACAACAACAACAACAAAAAACCAGGAGGGAAAGATATAGTAACGATAACAAGATGCCTTTCTTTACTAAATCCTAATAGTCACTAGGACTTTGTATCTGTTAGGAACTTTCCCAAAATTTCTTTAAGTTTCTTTTTATTTTTAAAAAAAGTTTTTTTTCTTTTTTCTTTTTTCCTTTTTCTTTTTTTTTTTTTTAAGATTTTATTTATTTGACAGACAGAGATCACAGGTAGGCAGAGAGGCAGGCAGAGAGAGAGGAGGAAGCAGGCTCCCTGCTGAGCAGAGAGCCTGATGCGGGGCTCTATCCCAGGACCCTGGGATCAAGACCTGAGCCGAAGGCAGAGGTTTAACCCACTGAGCCACCGAGGTGCCCCTGAAAGTTTCTTTTTAAATTAGCCAAGTAGTTAGACTGCCTCAAATGTTGGTACAGATTTAACTAAACTGGGTGGTTTATGTGAGCAACTGTTATTTGGAAAATCCGGTAGATTGGTAGATCTATAAACTAGATAGCCGGTTCTAAATTGCCTGATGGCATGTATTTCCAGTTAATGACCTTGGTCTCTTCTGCATGTCAAATTAAATTTAATACACCATTAAGGTCTCAGTCTTGGAGATTTTCTGTTGCATTGTGTGGGGTCTTAGGCAGCTAATTCCACTGCCGAACTGGAAAATTATCATGGCCAATCACTGAAGTTAGGATCTGTATTACAGAGCCAAAATATAGTCAGTGTAAAAATTATCTTGATGATGAGTAGTTTCACTTAGCTACATTCCTCAAATCTGAAGATAGTTGGAAGGAGATTTCTTCTATTGTTTTCCTTTTGCTTTTATTATCCATTACTAGAGTATTCTAAAGAAAAGCAGTTGAAACTCTCCATTTATACACCATATTGAAATGGAAAAGAGCAGGCGCTGCTTTCCTACTTGATAGCTCCCTATGTCATTGGCAGCAAAGTTACCTCTGGGAAGGAGGGGAAGTAGCAAGGAGCTCTCATTTAATTCTTACCACCTCTTAGTGTGGATCTCGTCTGTATCTCTTTCTCCCATTCTGTTATGTTAACTTAACTCATATTTTGTTCAATGTCATTCATCCAGTAAGTACTCCATTGACTTTTGTGAAATAAATAGTTTCTTTATTCAGAGGAGAAAAAGGCGATACACATCCAGAGCAATGTCAGTCTGTATGGATTAAGGTACAGGGACATTAAGTTGAGGAACCTTACAATGAGGAAATCCTGAACCAGATGTTGTGACTTTGACTTCATTACTTTGTTTTAGTTAGATTACCAGAACACCAGATACTCCTCTATTCAAATAAAAGTACAAAAACACACATCTGTGCCAAGTACATATGATTGCTGGGTTATGTACCATTAAAAATTATCCTTAACTTTGCTCTTTTCCAGTAAGACAGATGATGAAGCACAAATAACAATGGCTTCTATATTAGTCCTTTCAAAATGTTATCTCTGCTTTTTTTCCTCTTCAACTAACCTGAAAAATCAGTTAAGAAGCTTACAGAGAGCCATTGTGAAGTAGATCAATTCTTCTAAGAGAATAGAGTTTGAATTTTAGCACTGCTTAGAATAAAAATAATTTTCTTATGTATGAGTTATAATTTTCCAGGAACTTCTAATGACATGTAAAGTAGGTAGTATACTTATATCATTGCCATGTTTCAGTAAGAAAGTTGAGGTACAGAAGGCTCAGCAACTTCATTCATTCATATAAGAAATACTTATTGTGGGGCGCCTGGGTGGCTCAGTGGGTTAAGCCTCTGCCTTCGGCTCAGGTCATGGTCTCAGGGTCCTGGGATCGAGCCCTGCATCGGGCTCTCTGCTTGGCAGGGAGCCTGCTTCCCCCTCTCTCTGCCTGCCTCTCTGCCTACTTGTGATCTCTCTCTGTGTGTCAAATAAGTAAATAAAATATTAAAAAATGAATCTTTAAAAAAGAAATACTTATTGTATAACTTCTTTATCCACATCCTTACTGGGTTTTGAAAACTTTGTATTAATAAAACATATGATTCTGCTTCATGGAAATTGCTGTGTTTTTTTTTTTTTTTCCCCCACTGTCAATAAAGTACCAGAATTCTGGCTAGTATTCAGGTCTTTTGATTATTAATCAAGTAGTCTTTCCAAATCACCAAGCTGCCTAACGAGAGAGAAGAGAGACATAGCGTGATTCCAAAGATAATTAACAGATAAAAATAATAAGTGATAAAAGTGAGTATTTTCATATACTGCCAGAGTTGAATAATGAATCTCAGCTCAATCAAGGTAATAGGTGACTCTAACAATTATTTCATTATTAAATTGTGCAATAAATACGGAAGATAAGCAAGCTGTCAATCATATCTTTTCTATTACATATGGTGCTTACTTTTAATCTCTATGAGACTTTACTAAAATGGCCTCTTCTGTTTAATAATGTGCATTATTGGATATTAATCACCACCTCTCCACTATGACAACCCTTTCTAGCTTAATGGCTTGGGCTTGATTATATGAGACTAACTTCATTATATTTTAGATTTGTAGGTACATGCTTGTGAATTATGACCAGAAAGTATAATTTCCAGGGGGCACCTGGGTGGCTCAGTCCATTAAGCTTCTGACTCTTGGTTTCAGCTCAGATCAATATCTCAGGGTTGTGAAATAGAGCCCCACGTTGGGCTCTGTGCTCAGCTTGGAATCGGCTGAAGTTCTCCCTCTCCTTCTCCCTCTACTCCTCCTGCTCATGTGCACATGCTCTCTCTCTCTCTCAAATAAATAAATAAATCTTGGGACGCCTGGGTGGCTCAGTGGGTTAAGCGGCTGCCTTCGGCTCGGGTCATGATCCCAGGGTCCTGGGATTGAGTCCCACATCGGGCTCTCTGCTTGGCAGGGAGCCTGCTTCTCCCCTCCCCTCTCTGCCTGCCTCTCTGCCTACTTGTGTGATCTCTGTCTGTCAAATAAATAAATTTAAAAAAATCTTTAAAAAATAAATAAATAAATAAATAAATCTTTAAAAAATAAATAAAGTATAATTTCCCTGAGTAACTTGTTCAGGAATAGAGATATTAAGAAAAATAAGGGAATATATGCTTCCTCTTTCACAAAAGGACCCATGAGTTTCAGAGTAATTGAGAGGCCAGACACAGCTAAGGTTGGGCTGCAAAAGTGTGCCTGTGATTCCACGGAGTGTGGCCTGTAGAACATCCGGTGGGAGGCATGTTCTCTCAAACGCAACCCATCCTGGTTTGGGCATAATCAATACTCACCTTCTCTAAGAAACACTTCTTTTATCCTCTAACCTGAAATAGTTTCTTTTTATACTGAACCTCTATTGTATTGATTTGTGTCTTTCATTCTTTATACATTTCAGACCTCTACTTTCATGACCTCTGTATCTGTTTCTTTTGGGGCCTATAATCAGAGTTTGGCACTAACCTAGTTTCTGTACTGTAATCTCCCGGAAGCAAACTCCATTTTAATAAAAATCTTGTAGTTCTAGTAAGTGGATTTAAGATTAGTGTCTTTCTATAATTTCCGGCTTTCTCTCCCTGACATCTAGCCAAGCCCATGCTGTAGTCGTGACTTCTTGTGACTTAAGTCTACTTGTTACATGAAGAGTTTATCTCCTTCACAAGGTTTTATGCTTTCTGAGAGCCGTGGTATTTTATGGCTCCAAAACGTTTGCTGTCTTGTCTTCCTTTCTTCTTCCCCTCTTCCTCTCTCTTGACTTCTTCCAATTATTTACTCTCTTTCTTCTTTTGTCTCCTTCTCCATTTACTTCCCTTGTCTTCCACCCATTCTGGTTTACGAAATACGCAATAATCTGACCCTGGTTTTGCTCTCTCACTTTACTGCTTCTTACTTCTATCCTTGTTCACAGAGCTCCAGCCAAGCTAGTCTTCTTTCTGACTTTTGAACATGTTAAATTTGTCCCTGCCTTGAGGCTTTTTACATTTGTTATCTATGCCTAGAGAATGCTCTCTCTTTGATCACTGAGGAGCCAAAGCCTTCTTGTCATTCAGTTTAGGAGCCACTCCACAGAAGGATGTTTCCAGACTACCGGGTCTAGAGCAGTCGTCTCTATCAGATCACCCGATTTAAATTCTCTGCAAAGCCTGTGTCCACTGTGTTTACTCTATTTGTTTGCTTATTTTTTAAGTGGTTTTAAAAGTAATAGTACTTAAATATTAATATCACTTAAATATTAATGTTACTTAAATAATTACTTGTTTTATTTTTTATCTTCCATTAGTAGGATAAAATTGCATTAGGACAGATTCTTTTCTTTTCTTTCTTTCTTTTTTTTTTTTTTACTTTTTTATCCCAGTGCTTAGAACAGTGAATGACCCATAATAAATATTCAAGTATATGAGGAACATTTGCATGGCAATTCCTATAACTTGGAAATTCCAGGATACACTTTTAGAGAGTGACATTAAATGCTACTTATAGCACTGAAAGATCCTGAAAGTCATTGAAGTGTTTGATGATGAGACCTTATATTGTTTAATAAATTACTCTTCCTTCTAGAAACTCATTTTGTAGTATAGGCGTATTATAATACAACAAAATTACTAATGCGGTGTCTTTCTTATTCCAAGCAAAAAATGATTGATTTAAATACTTTTTTAAAAAAGATTTTATTTATGTATTTGACAGAGATCACAAGTAGGCAGAGAGGCAGGTAGAGAGAGAGGAAGAAGCAGGCTCCCCGCAGAGCAGAGAGCCTGATGTGGGGCCCGATCCCAGGACCCCGGGATCATGACCCGAGCCGAAGGCAGAGGCTTTAACCCACTGAGCCACCCAGGCGCCCCTTAAATACTTTTTGATAATAGAATCTGTTACCCATTTCTGGTGAACTTGCATGAAGAGTATGGTGGGAAGGTATGGTTATTTGTAATTATGTGTTTCTCTATTTGTAAGGTCTTAATCCACAGCCTAGCAATTTTATAAATTGTCTGTTTTGTTTTGTTTTTTTCCCTGCTTGCTGTTTGAACACTAAAGGGAGAACTGGTATTTTTCGCTTGGAAAATAAGGCTTAGTGGCAAGTCAAGAGATAAGGAAAGAAATGGGAGATAAATTGGTAGAAGGATCAGAAGTAGGAAAGCAATCAGTATAACGTTTATGAAAAAGAATGCTATAAATGGGAACTGTATGCTGGAGGTCAATCCACGTAGTAAACTCCGATTATGAAGACATGTAGATAAAAGTGCTGAGAGATACTCCTCTGTCATCCTGCTCCAGCTTGGGAATAATTCTCTCTGAATTACTAGTGTTGGTCAGTTTGTCACCCATATTCACCAAAGGACAGATCTTTGGAATTATTGATGAAAAAACTCTTCTTTAGTTTCTAACTCTTCTTTTTCAGAGTTCTGTATAGGTCTCTGTCATGGATGCTGTGATGCCCCAACCAGAGCCCCATTCAGGAGTGAAGGATCTACTGCCCTAGCAGCTGGGAGTGCTAACAGCCTCTTCAGCATTTGCTGCACCTGCCTCCCTCAGGGGGCTTCTCCCTTCCCAGGCCAAGAATCACCATCTAACTAATTCACCAGAGGCTAGGCCACTGGCCACCCTGGCTCCACAATTCCCCATGGGATTGGCTAAAGCTTTGTTGACTATATAGCAGCTGACTTCTTCCTTTACCTGATCCTACTTGCTTTCCCTCCACTCCGTGGTTGTTAATTCCAAGGGCCCTTAATACATTTCCTGCCTGTTAATCCCCACTTCAGTCTACTTCCTGAGATAGTCCCCAGGTTTTTCGTCATGGAAATATTACTTTTTGAGGGACATGTTATAAAAATTTGATCATAGTTCATCAAGTGTTAATAATTTCTCACCGCGTTTGCCAGTTCTGAATCCCTATAGAGATTGGATTACTTCTGAGAAATAACCTCAAGTGTGCTACTTGCATTTATCACTCGTTGAACTGTGAAAGCTATTATTTCTGTGCCTTAGGCTGTGGTCTAATATATAGAACTAAACTTTTCATTAAATTTGTTCCTGTCTTGTATTTTAGTAATTAGATGTATCTTGAATAAGAACCAACATTACCTGATATAATGGGCATAAAAATGGTTAAACAGGAAAGCTCGAAGATTCTACATATAGAGCCTGTGATGGGAAATTGTTGCTGGTTATTCTTTTTTATAATGGTTTATAAAAATTGTCCCCTCCACCTCTTGGTAAAGCATTACTGGCCAAGCTTCAGGAAGAAAGAGAGACAGAAACGGAGACCTCACTAGGGCAGGAAGCACCCGGCAGTTTTGCACACACTGGAAGTTTAGCACCGCATGCATTTGTGGGGTACAAAGTCGAGACTAGATAAACCAGGGCTGTGGAAATTTAATTTCCAATAACTCTCTCTCTCTCTTTTTTTTTTTTTTAAGTAGGCTCCATGCCCAGCACGGAGCCCAATGCGGTCTTGACCTATGACCCTGAGGTCAAAACCTGAGCTGAAATCAAGAGTCAAATACTTAACAGACTGAGCCACCCAGATGTCCCAGTAATTTCCAAAAACTCTTACAAAACGTGGCCGTTTATTGCACTTATTTGTTACCAATTTTCAGCTCCTCTCCATCGCAACCTCATATAAAGCTCAAGAACATGCACTCTGGAGCCATTTTGCCTGGCTCTATTTCTAACTGCCAGCTGCAGACACTTGAGCTGTGGGCAAATTTTAAACGTCTCTGAAACTGTTTACCTTTCTGTAAAATCGGGGTAATCTCATTGGGTTGTTAAGATAATTAATGCTCCGTTTTTATAAAAAGTATCTGATGTTAGTTATATTAGACATTAAGCTGGAGGCATCTTGAGTATCCCCAGGGCCTGGCATAAGATTTATTTGTTAAATGTATGAAAGAATGAGGCATATTACAGAAATATCTTTTTTTATGAGAGGAGGATGGGAAATTGAGTAGCACTTGGTATAGAAGAACAGAAGTAAAAAGCAAAGAGCCAGTGTGATATTAGAAATCGAAGATCCACAGACCACCTGGGTGAAAAGGTAGGTTCCTGAACCAAAACTAAGATGTACATTATCAACCATTAGTCTGTGAATTAAAAATATCCTTGAAAAAATTTCCAAAATACTAATTTCAACATTTTATTAAGGAAAAGTCACTGGGTTCTACCCACTCCTGTTTTTCTTGAAGTCTGTCCTTTCATTTAGTCAGTGAAGTCCCAGTAAACTGGATCTCTGACAACAAACAAACAAACAGAAAACCTCTTTTTTGTTATATCTCCTGATTTCCACAAGGGCCCATTTCAGTTTACCAGTTGTTTAATAATTGACTCTTAAAATTCCTAATATTAAAGATTGAACCTTAAGATGCAATAAAAGTCAAATCCAGCAAAGTAATGCCTTCACATAATGGATCGTGCTTGAATCGGCCAAATAATGTAGTTTTATTGCTGTGGTCAGAAGTATTTTACATGGAGTATCGCACACAGCTGTCAGTTTATACTGAAGTTGTAGGTATTTAGAGTTTTATGAAACTAACATTTGTTTAGTGCCTAGTGTTTAGGTTCTCAGCTATATTTTCTGAATACTTTTTTTCAACTGTTCCTCCTAAGAATCGGCAAAGTATTTTCATTATCATTTCCCTTATGAGTAAACTGAGACTCAGCAAAGTAATTTGCCCAAGGTGGCTTAGTTGTTCAGTGATAAAACTGATTTGAACCCTGGTCCTTTACCAAAGGAAATGCTTGTTTCTACACCATTCTCTAAGTGTTTATGTAAGACAAAGATACTGGATAATTTTTCCCATGTGCTTTTGAGATATATTAAGTAAACATCCCAGTTTTCTTAATTTTTTTGATTTTTGTTGAAGATTCCCCACATGTCTTGAATAATACAAGCTCTGACATATTTTCTGTTATAGTCATTATCTCCCAATTTCTGGATTTTCAGAGGCTTGCCTTAGATCTTTTGGGAGTTTTCTAAGACAGATACTAAGCCAGACATTTTACTTCTCTTTTTTCAATAGTCTAAAGAAACTCATACTGATATGAGAAAGTATGTCTAGGATTATTGTTCCAAAATCTACAGTTTAAGTGCCTCAGCTGAGATTAGCAACCATGAAGGTCACCAGAGAACAGTGTTTATTGTTCTGGGAACATTTCAATGAAGGAAGCTTAATTTTCTCTGTTCCTTTTCCAAGAAGGTTTTCCATCTGCAGAAATAATCACTTGAAACAGCAGAAGCCAAGAGCTAATAAATCAGTGCCATAGCAACTTTCCTCATAGGGACTGCTTCCAGAAGTTTAGAAACTCTGGAAATACCAATATTGTGTCTCCATAAAGTATCTGCTTAATTGGATATTTTAGATTCAGCAGTCAGAAACATTTTAAATTACTAGTCAATTTCTGTTTTTGCCAAATAAGAATTGCATGTGATTTCCGATAAATGGTAATACTACTTATAAAGAGTTCTACTTTCTTTCTGATATTAAATTCATGACTATAATTGGGTGCCTCATCAAATTTCTAAATGTATGTGCTGTTACCTTCCATGCCTTCTTGCTCTTGATTTCTTTCTTTTTACATATATAGGTGTGTACACCAAGCATGCATTTACTTGCACACTGCTGTAAAGCATTACATTCAGCACCTGTTTCTGAATGATGAAGTAATAAGAACAAAAATATTGCTTATTAATATATAGATTATGCCAGGTATTATCCCACGTATTTTATTTATATAAATCAACTCAATTGTACTAATCCTCTCACAACCTTAAATTTTAGATATTGATATTCTCATTTTATAGGTGAATAGTATAGGAATCACTGAGATTGAGAAATCTTCTGAAGGGTATGAGAATAATGAGTTCCAGGGGCAGGATCTGAACCAGTCTGTACAAATCCAAAATCATTTTCTTAACAACCATATATACTGAAACACATAATTCATTAAAGACCTATTCCATAAACTTTAATGTTTGCATTTTCATATATGTGCACATTTAAAAAGATCACATGTTTTCTTTTTAAAATTAATTAATTAATTTAAGAGAGAGAGCAGGCAGGGAGAGGAGCAGAGGGAGAGGGAGAGAGAAAAAGAGAATCCTGAAGCAAATTCCCTTCTGGGTGTGGAGCCTGATGTGGGGCTCAATCCCCTGATCCATGAGATCATGACCTGAATCAAAATCAGAAGTCGGATGCTTAACTGACTGAGTCAACCAGGTGCCCCTTAAAAAAAAAATCACTTAGTTAATTGAATGTGTTTTGCCATGGGTCTGATGTGTATGAACCTACATTTCTACAAATGTATCTGTCTTCTTTTTTATCCTGTTGTAACATCCATACATGAGAATTTAAGACATTTATTGTTTTTTGTATTTTTGGTATTTGGATAATTTATTATTTTGTGATATTAGGACAATGATATTTATTATTAAGATGTTCCTTTATGATATCTACTTTACATTATTGTGGAAAATATAATTTCCTTATGCTGTCATTTACCAGGCAAAACTGAAAAAAAATAGTGTCTTGGGGAAAAATTAATTAAAAATTCTACAAAATAAGTTCTCGCCCTGAAGTAATGAATGAATGAAAAGAGTATTGCTGAGAAAGAATCATGAAATTAATCTCTATAAAGGAGACCAAGATAGTCCATGAATAAACACCGTGTAATAATTTGCAGAATGTCTGAGGGTGGGTTATCTGTCTGAGCCCGGACTTTGAGTAAGTATTAGGTTGGGTTGAAATGACTCTCTTAAGAAACGTCAATGAAATGATTTGTGGGAAATCATTCTGAGGCAGCATGGCCTGTTTGGTTGCAAGTACAGCAGAAGTACTTGGGCACTCTTTCTTCAGTAATTACTCATCCTGATTTCTCTGGAAGGTAAAATTTACTGAATAGTTAGGTTAATTATGTGCCCCAATGAAGTATGTTCATTGGGTTTTCTTATTGCTGAAACGAGCAATTTTCTTTTGTTGGGGCTTTCACACAAATTCTAAATACAGAAAAATCACTGAAAGCTGGAATAAACAAGTAAAATCTCTATCCAAGAAGACTTTTTGAAGACACTTTTAATACTTCCCCATAAAAATATATCTGTAAAGGACTATAAGACTCAGTTTATGTTGGATGGTGGAATGAAGTTCCTGGCTGTATGCTTCACAGGGACTTTGGAGAACTGACTTAGATTCAGAGATCAGATGAGCCTTCAGATAAAAATTCTTTTGGCACAGGTGGATAGTTAGAGTCCTAAAAGGAATACTTGTGAAGACCTGGCCTAGGGCCAATTATATGTACTTTGGAGAATGTGTTTTAGAATTCTTTGGCAGTTCCGCTGTGATATTAGGAAATTCTTAGTAGGAGAAGTTCCTAGAAAACAAATGCATTGCTTTTTTTCCCTTTAAATGTCAAAAGTACCAAAGAATTCAAGGACATATTCTACCCAATGATATGTGCCAGTCGGAGTAGGTGGGATGGTCTTCAGATTTCTGGATGTGTAACCACCCTGTAACACCAGGCCCAACATAGGCCCTAAATTTGGCAAGAAAACTATAGTTGTTTGTCAAGTACAATTTCATCAAAATTTATGAGTCCCAAACTATTACAAGTTTATAACTTGTCAATGCTCTTTGAATAAAAACAGTGTAAAGAGAAGATCCTTAATTAAACACAGGGTAGGATAATTTATTAGAATAAACACAGACATATGACAAATTTATTTACTACGTTTTTGCATAAATGACATTGTTGATGGCATGGCTTCATCCTCAAAAAGTCTTGAGTTTGAATCCCACTTCATGCATTTACCAGCCATGTAATTTTGTGCAAATTAACTACCTCCTCTGACCCTGTTCTCTTCTCCATAAAATGGGGCAAACTAAATGCTTATCTCCAGGGTATCTATGGAAAGTAAATGCTGCTAAATGCATTGCTCACCATAGTAATAATTCTCAATAAACCAATTTAGGGAAAATTTGACATATTTCATTTTCCAGGAAGAAGTCTCTAAGAGGTAAAGGTAGTTTAAAAATAACCTCCCAATCTGATTCACATTTATGTGATCCTCTAATTTAAAATGGTTGCATTTAAAAGAATAAAAGGGAAGTTTCCTTTGGAATGTTAGCTTTATCAGTGAAGAATGAAAAGCTACCACCCATATGATTATCCCCTGCTGTCCTACATTTTTTTTTTAAAGATTTTATTTATTCATTTGACAGACAGAGATCACAAGTAGGCAGAGAGGCAGGCAGAGAGAGAGAGGAGGAAGCAGGCTCCCTGCTGAGCAGAGAGCCCAATGCGGGGCTCGATCCCAGGACCCTGAGATCATGACCTGAGCCAAAGGCAGAGGCATTAACCTACTGAGCCACCCAGGCGCCCCTGTCCTACATTTTTTTTCCCTCAACATTTTCTTGGTTTATTGATGAAAGTTTAATATTCTCTTTGCTAAATCTTGGTGTCCCCTATTAAAATGCAGATGAGTTTATTCCTTTAACCAAACATCATTTATTACTAGCAATGATCTAGAGATATTGTGTTCAGAACACTTATAGTCTAATAGAATGAGAATTACATATAAACAAATACTGTTTGATAAGAATAGAATAGAATAGAATGCCATGGTATGTATGGATTACGGATGGATTGGGCTATTTATAGGGCAGAGAAACCCTGAGCTGGAGGAGTAGGAATTCACCAGGCATTCCCAAGAGTAGGAATTCATAGGTGGAATGAAAAATTCAAGCAAAATATACATCATGTGCAAAATCCTGGGGCAGAACATAGCCTGATACTTATGGAGGTATAACTCTTCAAGATAACTGGAATATAGATTCTTATGGGAAATTGTTGGGGTGAGATTTGGAAGATAGAGGCAACATCACAGAGGGTGTTCTGAAACAAATAAATGTGCTTAGATTTCATTGTTGGCATCTATCAAGTAAGCAAGGGCCACTGTGTTAGTCGTTAGTCATGTCTACCAAATATTTTCATTCCTCCTCCTGGTCTCTGGGAGAATATCACATTCTTTTTTTTTTTTTTTTAATTTAAGCTTTTTTTATTTAAACATATAATGTAACCCCACCACCCTCTCCCATCCCAACCCCTCTCCCCCCCATCCCCCTCAGTTTGTTTTATGACATTAAGAGTCTCTTTTGGTTTGTCTCCCTCCCGATCCCATCTT
>ML109353.1:35702-93818 GCA_003697995.1 Taxidea taxus jeffersonii | reverse complement strand
TGGTGCAACCACTCTGGAAAACAGCATGGAGGTTCCTCAAAAAATTGAAAATAGAGCTACCTTATGACCCAGCAATTGCACTACTGGGTATCTATCCTAAAGATACAAACGTAGTGATCCAAAGGGGCACGTGTACCCGAATGTTTATAGCAGCAATGTCCACAATAGCCAAGTTATGGAAAGAACCTAGATGTCCATCAACAGATGAATGGATAAAGAAGAAGTGGTACATATATACGATGGAATACTATGCAGCCATCAAAAGAAATGAAATCTTACCATTTGCGACGACATGGATGGAACTAGAGTGTATTATGCTTAGCGAAATAAGTCAACTGGAGAAAGACAACTACCACATGATCTCCCTGATATGAGGAAGTGGAGATGCAACGGGGGTGGGAGTTAAGGTGGTAGGAAAAGTAAAAATGAAAGAAGATGGGATCGGGAGGGAGAAAAACCAAAAGAGACTCTTAATGTCATAAAACAAACTGAGGGGGGTGGGGGGAAGAGGGGTTGGGTGAGGGTGGTGGGGTTACATCATATGTTTAAATAAAGCTTAAATAAAGTAAAAAAAAAAATGTGTGTGTTTGTGTGTGTGTGTGTGTGTGTATGCCAGTAGAATTCTATTCAGAATTAAAAAAATGTATTACAACCCAACAATAAGAAGTCAACTTAGTTAAAAATGAGTAAAAGAAAAAAAAAAAAAGAACAAAAATCTGAAGAAACATTTTTCTAAAGAAGATATACATATGGCTAGTAAACTCATGAGGAAGATAATCCATTAAGGAAATGGACATCAAAACCACAATGAGATATGACTGTATACCCACCAAGACATCCATAATAAAAACTAATAATAATAATAAATATATAAAAATTTAAAAAAATCTTGGCAAGCATGTGGAGATCAGAACCCTCCACTTTGTTGCAGGGAATAAAAAATGATTCAGCTATGTTGAAAAACAATTTGGCAGTCCCTGAAATGTTTTAACAAAACATTTGTTTATTATGAGATCTAACAAGATTACTCCTAGATTTAAATAAGAGAAATGAAATCCTATCTACAAAGCTTTATATATGAATTTTCATAGTGTCATTATTCAAAATGGTGAAAAGGTTGAAACAACCCAAATACCCATCAAGAGATGAAGAGATAAACCTTTAGTATGCCTACAAAATGGACCAATTATCATCAATTGAAAAGAAAAATTATGGACACATGTTACAACATGGCTGATCCAAAAAACATTATGCTCTGTGTAAGAAACCAGGCACAAAAGAACACACAGTGTAAAATTCCAATTGTATGAAATTTCAAAAGAAAGTAAATATAAAGAGGCAGAAAACTAGAGATTAGTGCTTGCCTAGATCTCTGAGCACATGTTTCAGGGTGAAGGAAATGTTGTAAATTTATATAATTATAATGATTTTACAACTCTTTAAATATTCTACAATTTATTGCACCGTACATTTAAACAGTTGAAATTTATGGTACATTAATTCTAACTCAATAATACTGTTTTTAAAAAGGCTGAAGAGATCTAAATGAAACATTATTTATAATATCCTTTGCCACCAGAATGTGCCAATATGCTACAAAAATACCACTTCAAATTCATTGACTTAAAGTAATAACTATTATTTTCAGTCATGAGTCTATAGGCCAATTTTTGTGTATCTTCATGTCTCAGGTTGGCTCATTAATGCATCTTTAACTCAGCTATTTCCAGCTAGTTGGCTGAATAAATGTCTGTAGATCTTGGTTGTATGCTCAGTGTTGTGGAGGGGGAGAGGTGACTAGCTTTCACCTTCTATAAAATTGTCTCAGATTTGCATTATTCTTCCTTCTGCAAGTAGTACAAGCACAATTTAATAATAGAGAGAGGTGAGTGCAAAAAGAAGGGTAAATGCATGAACAGTTTTCAAGTTTCTTCTTCACTTGGAACTGCATACATCTCATTGGCCAGAGCAGATCACATGACTAAATCCAGAAACAAAGGGTTAAGAAAATCTACCCAACTTTCTGATAGCAGAATAAAGGAAGCCACTCTGTAACATAACAAAAGTTAATGATAAAACGAGAAGTAGACAGTCCAGCAGTTGCTCTACTGGATATTTACCCAAAGAGCACAAAAAGTCTTCCTACTTGTCAAGATGAGCACTGGATGATGTGTGGAATTATTGAAATACAATATTGTATACCTGAAACTATTATAACACTGTATGTTGACTGGAATTAAATCAAAATCAAAAAAAAAAAAAATACTGGAGAGGTAGGCACTGGCCAAGAAAATTACAATCTTGGCTATTACAAATAATGCTGCTCCAAATATAGGGGTGCATGTATCCCTTTGAATTAGTGTTTTTGTGTTCTCTCTATTATTAAATTATGTTCTCTCTCTAGTACACATACACACACACACACACACAGTGTAAAAAGAGTAAAAAGGCAAAATCATGTACAATAGTGGTCATTTCCAGGAAGAGTAACCAGGATGAATTTTAGTTTTTATTAGACTTTTTTTTTTTTTTAGATTTACTTATTTATTTATTTGACAGAGAGAGAGAGAAACAGTGAGAGAGGGAACCCAAGCAGGGGGAGTGGGAGAGAGAGAAGCAGGCTTCCCACTGAGCAGGGAGCCTATTGTGGGGGTCCATCCCAGGACCCTGGGATCATGACCTGAGTGGAAGGCAGATGCTTAAAGACTAAGTCAACCAGTTGCCCCTATACTTCAAATTTTTGTCTATAAATATATACATATATACATATTATACAAAATAATCTTATAATTATTTAGTAATTAAATAATAATTTAGTAGTAAAATTGTAAGTGAAATTGAAAATTTTAATTTTAACAAAAATAATCTACTTTTTACAATCATTTTAAGTAAAAAGACTCAACATATATAATTATTCTTGGTGACCAACAAATCACCTAAAATATTAGACATGGAAAGAACCTCAGTATTTATGAAGTTCAATAACTGAATTTACAGATAAGGAAACTGAATCAGAAAATATGAGATTTGGGGGCACCTGGGTGGCTCAGTGAGTTAAAGCCTGTGTCTTCAGCTCAGGTCATGATCCCAGGGTCCTGAGATCGAGCCCAGCATCAGGCTCCCTGCTGAGCAGGGAGCCTACTTCCTCCTCTCTCTCTCTCTCTCTCTCTCTCTGCCTGCCTCTCTGCCTACTTGTGATCTCTGTCTGTCAAATAAATAAATAAATAAATAAAATCTTTAAAAAAATTTTTTTTAAAAATCTTAAAAAGAAAATATGAGATTTGGGGCACCTGGGTGGCTCAATAGGTTAAACCTCTGCCTTAGGCTCAGGTCATGATTTCAGGGTCCTGGGATAGAGCCCCGCATCAGGCACTCTGCTCAACAGGGTGCCTGCCTCCCCCCGCCACTACCCCCACCCTATCCCTCTGCCTGCTTCTCAGCCTACTTGTGATCTATCTGTCAAATAAATAAATAAAACCTTTAAAAAAAAAAGAAAATACGAGATTTGACTTAGGCAGAAAACTAAAAATATTTCAACAAGACAATCTGAATTTACAAATTGTTGACTGCTTGTTTTTGTTGTCAATATTATGGCTTATTTTTCTTGTACTCTGATAAACTACTGGTATTAATTTTAATTCAGTTTATATAAAGATAGGAGGAGTTAGCTAATAACATGATATCCATGGTCTATATTTTCTCTCCATTACTATGTTCTAATAAATTCTAGATAAGGCACAGGTTTTATATCTTGAATTTTATACTAGCATTTTAATGTATTTTCTTAGTATTCTTACAATGATGTAAGTCACACCATGTCTTAAATTGGGACATAAACCCAATCAACAACTTAGAATATAATTGTCCATTAAAAAAAATTTGGTTCTGGGTCATTAAAACAACTTGATAAAACATGAAAATCATTAAAATCAGTGGTTATATACTAAAAACAGTAAAAGTGGTCATATAAATATGATTTTATGCATTTTACCTTTTAGAAACTACCAAGAAATTATCAACTGATTACATTTCTTCAGATCTGGTAACTCATTGGTAAAATTCTTCTTTCTACAACTTGGGCATTTGAGATAGCATTTATGATTTTTCATTCAGCATTATAGTAATATATTCATCCAATGATTCATTCATTCATATGTTCCAAAAATATTTATGGGATACCTACCAGGTCCCGGGTACTATGCCAGCATCTGGATCATGAACAAAACATACTTAGCTTCTACCCCATTATCCTGATAGTAAGTATTTCATAAAGAAAAATACTGTAGGGGCACCTGTGTGGCTCAGTCGTGAAGCATCTGCCTTTGGTTCAGGCCATGATTCCAATGTCTGAGATCAAGCCCCACATGGGGCTCCCTGCTCAACAGGGAGGCTGCTTCTCCCTCCCCCTCTGCCTGCCGTTCTATCTACTTGTGTTCTTTCTCTAGCTCTCTGTCAAATAAATAAATAAATGAAATCATTAAAAAAAAAAGATATTTTAAAAAGAAAAAAAGTACTATAGGGGCACCTGAGAAGCTTAAGCCTTAAGCAGCTGCTTTTGGCTCAGGTCCTAATCCTTGGGGTCCTAGAATCAAGCCTAGTTGGAGTCTGGCTCCCCGCTCATAGGGGAGCCTTCTTCTCCCTCTCCCTCTGCTCCCTGCTTGTGTTTTGTCATGTGCTCTATCTCAAATAAATAAATAAATCTTATTTTAAAAAGATAAGAAAAAATATATTTTGTATTTGCTTAGACAAAGAGACGATTTTCAGGAAAGGATTTTGGAAAGATTTTTGCTAGCTAACATCTCAAAGAGACCAACACAACTTACAATAAAGATAATCACAAGTGCATATGTTTATGTGTGTGTGTGTACATAATTATACTAAGCCTTTAATAACAAACTTGTAGTCAAAGTAATGACATGTATTCCTAAATTTATATATATATATATATATATATCCAATCAAATGTTTTTTTAAGTTTAGAATTTTATCTCTTAAGACTTGAATTGGCATTTCAATTTTAGAATTAGTATTAGAATGTTATACTTGCAATAATTAGACTTTTTATTATATTCTTTTGCAAAATAGATATTGAGTGTTCTCTGAGTGCAGTATCCTATGTGATACAGTGAATTTCAACTTTATCACCCCAGCATCTAGTATGGCTTTGATATGTTCTTTTCTCTTTATTTTTTCTAATTGAAGAAATGAATGACCTGCATTCCAGGTATACCTTTGATCCTTAACATTGATGAAATTATTTGTTATTGAAGCAGAGAACTAAAGTCCTTTCAAACCCTCATGCTATATATCCAAGAAAAAAGTTAAATCTAATCTAGAAAGTCAATTAGTTGTTTAAAGATTCCAAGTGAAAGTAGCTTTGTTCTCTGACTTCATGATCCTTGCAGAGTTCTCTTTCAAAGAGCACACAGGAGGTCCCATTATTTGGACTCACTTCTCTTTGAGCAATGCCCTAGGCATTGGATAATTGCTCATAAGATAAAGATCTACATTTTGAATATAAATCTTTTGTGTAATATTTTACAAATTATATTTTTGTACTTTATTATCTTTGAGCACCCTATGGATATTTTTCAAAACATTTACCTCCTCTTATATTTTCAGGGATCTAAAGCATATAAAGGCTTCTCTGTTGGATGGCAACTATAGAGTTCTCATTTTAAAATATTTTCCATTCCTTGTTTTGATTTATTTCAAGTCACCTATGTATCAAATGACAAACCAGTTGGTTGCTGACCTTTAAAAAATCCCAGAGCTTTAAGAGAAAACCATAGGGAGCCTGTCCAAAATACCGCTCACTTTATAATAAGACTTCAGCAGTTTGGCTTTTTTTTTGCAATTTGTAAGTAGGACTGTAAGCATTTTCAAAAATATTATATGCCTGGAACACATATAGTGTGTGTATATACACACAAACACACTCACTTTTATGTGATCTAGAATTCTTTTACTTTTCTGGGACTATTTGTTTACTGTTTACATGTTAGTGAAAGGATAAAAAGAAAGCAATATTATGCATTGATAAAATATACTAAAATAAAAAATAGCTGATATCTTAAACATTAAACAGTTTTTGTTAAGAAAATACAATTTTAAAAAAGGAGATTGACTTCAAGAATGATGAAATGAGCATCTTTCTAGGAGAAGTGATCAACTCTCACAAAAATAATAACAACTAAAATTAGCAAAACTAAAATCAAACATTTCAGAAATTTGTGAATTAACTAAACAACAAGGAAAATTGAAGCATTGGTAATATGCTATACTATGGATGAACCTCAAACATATTATGATAAGTGAAATAAAATCCCTCACAAAACCACATATATTGTGGTTACAGTTACAAGAACTATCAGAATATACAACTCTATTGAGACAGAAAGTAGATTATCAGTTGCCAGAACCAGGAGTTGGGAGTGGGTATAGAGAATGCAAAATGTCTCTTAATGTGTATGAAGTTTCATTTTGATATAGAAAAATGTTCTATTTTGGTGGTAGTTGCACATCTCTGAATATAATTCTTAAAAATTGTATTGTATACTTTAAATAGGTGTGCAATATGGTATATAAAATATATCTCAACAAAACAGTGAAAACAAGGAAAATAAACCAAAATGATATTCCTATAACCAGCAAGACTTTAAGAACTTTATCATATGTTGTCAGGAAGCAGTACAAACTCTGCATATGGCCATTCTGAAATGCAGAATGGGGTATCTATGGGAATGCAGCTCTCATTTCCATAACTGTCTACCTGTATTTGGTAGGAATCTTCTCAACACACTGACACTCTCCTTTTCCCTCAGTAGCCCTGATGTCAACATGGCACTGATTTTTTTTTGTTGTTGTTCTGTCCCATTCTGTAGCTTACAGTTCTTACCCACACTGTATTGTCATGTTCCAGTTTATGTATTTAGCTCCTCATATCTGTTCTCTATCACTTGTAAGTTGAACTTCTGTTGAAATAATGCTTATAAAAATAGTATTCTCAGCAGACTCTGTATATAAACACTATGTTATTTCTATCCCTGGACAATATAAAGAATGGGGTAGAATTAGGGATTTATAGAATCTTAAAGAGCAATCTTTTAACATTCAAGACCCAGAACATTTTATAGAATATTTTTATGTAAAATCATTGGGATATATTATATAAGTAGGTTTAAGAACAATACACACAAAAACAGAATTTGCAATACAGTGTCCTACAAAGCATTGTTTGACAAGATAATTTTTAGGCTAAAAGAAGTGGCCTAGGCTTATATGTATTTGTGAGAAAAATGGATCAAACAAAAGTGTTTTGTTTATTTTTCCTCATGGACTTCCATAATCATCTAAATGGAGTGAAGTAAGGGGACACCTCGCTGGCTCAGTCAGTAGAGGATGCTACCCTTGATCACAGGGTAGTGAGTTCAAGCCCTATGTTAGGTGTAGAGATTACTTAAAAAATAAATAAGTAAATAAATAAACGTAAAATAAATAAATAAGTAAATAAATGGAACAAAGTGCATTGTGAATCTCAAGAAAGGAAATACAGTAGTTTCCCAAATGTATTTGAACACAGGAACTCTTGTCATGAACATTAACATTATTAGATGTTATAAAATGCTTTTTAAAACTATGGAAATATGTTTTTTTCATTAAATCAATTGAGTCTATGTATTTATCACTTTAAAATTAATACTATAATTTCTATTCTTTTATTTAACATTATTTGTATAAAAATAATACATTTACATTATTTTACTTATGTGT
This sequence comes from Taxidea taxus jeffersonii, assembly GCA_003697995.1. Taxonomy (NCBI): domain Eukaryota; kingdom Metazoa; phylum Chordata; class Mammalia; order Carnivora; family Mustelidae; genus Taxidea; species Taxidea taxus. Next base: position 86,045 of record ML109353.1, on the reverse strand, counting down.
AAAAAGTGAAATCAGAAAACAAGATACAACAATAGCAAATTTCCCCTTCTCTTTACCTGCTCTAAACTCCTAAATGATGACAACTGCTAGCAATTATTTTAGCCCTTTATTCTGCTATTCACCTTCATATTTCTAAAATGCATGCTGTAATTATCTTCCTTTTCTTTCTTTCCTAAAATTTAGTTATTTATGTTGACTCCTATCTTCTTCAAACTTTCACTTTCTCTCCCCTACACACAGTTCATCTCTCCTACATATTTTGATTGTAGTGTGTGGTCAAGTAAGTATCCCTTGCTTATATTACTATAAATATGCAAATTCTACTAATAACTAACCACATAGTAAAATAAGATTACATTTTCTTTCTTGTAGATCTTTCTGTTTATCCTGCAGTTGATGATTGTGAATGTGTGGGTGTGTTCGTGTGTTGCTTTGTTTTCTACATACTCTTCACCTATTTATCCAAAACTTCCAAGCTGAGCTGGAAAATTTCTTTCAATGTATTCAAACATCCAGTATTCCATATATCCTTTTTAATCCTTCTGTCAATCTTCATCACTTTCTCTAGAACTACCAGTTTTGTAAGCAGCTGGTCAGCCTTTCCAAATACTGCAGGTAATAGTTGTACAAAATCTTTTGTCCCATGTGTACCAAGCAACTTTCCAAATCATAATTCAGAGACCCAGGCTGCTTATAACTTTGGTGCCCTCATCTTTAATTATATGAATTGCAAAGTCATTTTTTAAAAGATTTTATTTATTTATTTGACAGACAGAGATCACAAGTAGGCAGAGAAGCAGGCAGAGAGAGAGGGGGAAGCAGGCCCACCACTGAGCAGAGAGCCCGATGCAGGGCTCCGTTCCAGGACCGTGGGATCATGACCTGTGCCAAAGGCAGAGGCTTTAACCCACTGAGCCACCCAGGTGCCCCTTGCAAAATCATTTATAAATGAAAACAGAGAATAAGAGGATTAGAGTCCCTCATGAAATATAACATATCATTTAAAACACAGAAGAAATTACAGGTGGAAAAAATGAGGGTATACACATCTGAGTCTAGGAAGATGACAACTAATAATATATCTGTTGCATCAATGGCTTAAATATTAGAAATTTTGTGGGAGAAAAGAGTTAAAAGCCAAGCCTGAAGTGGGCATGAGTGGAGGAAGTAAGAATATTATCTCCCCCACTCTAGCTATTTGAAACACTAATGAATTTATATTTTTATGAAATCACTGGAAGGACTCGAAACTTAATTATTTGGAATTTCGATTTTTTTTAAATGGAGAAGGGAATTGTGATGAAGGAACCAGTCTGTACAAATTTTACTACAATGATAAATAGTCAGATTCTATCACTTTTTAAAATGTGGCTTTCTCAAACCCAATCTCAAATATTTTGAATTCATCAGATCTCAAGCCCTTCCCTAGAATACTCTATTCTTGTTTAGCAGTGACTGCTCTATCCTTGGGCTGGCAACATCCTCAGAAAGGAAGAGACTAACAGTGCTCAGAAAGAATGTCACCAAATTGTCATTTATGTATTCTTTGACACAACTGATATATTATTTTCTGGATTCTAAGTATATAGGAGTGCATAAGAGGAGGTGGGGGGGAATCTCCCTGAGGGAGTTCACATCTGTTGTGAACTGAAGTCTTTGTCACCACAAAGACTTATGTTGAAATCCTACCCTGCATTATGATGGTATTAGGACGTGGGACCTTTGGGAGGCAACTGGGATTAGATGAGCTCATGAGGGTAAAGTCCTCATAGGATCGGTGCCCTTCTCAGAGTCAAGAGAGAGCTTGTTGTCTGTCTCTGTTCTCCACCAGGTGAGGATATAATGAAAAGGCAGCAGTCTGCAACCTGGAAGAGGACTCTCACCAGAACCTGACCATGCTGGTACCCTGACCTCGGACTTCCAACCTCCAGAATTGAGAAAATACATTTCCATTGTTTATAAGCCACCAAGTTTATGGTATTTTGTAATAGCACACTGAACTAAGACATTTCCAATTTATGTGACTTATCCATAAACTAAGCTGATTGCTCTCGTACCCTATCTAAGTGTTTGAAATTGTATACCCTACAACAATCACTTTGCGACTCGGGGGTTGTTTCAACTGTAGAAGTTATGCCTCATGAAAATCCAAATAAAGCAATCAATCAAATTAAAATAATTTGGCCATCATGATCATTATGTTGATTTAGCCCTTTCAATCAGTGTTGAATATACAAACCATAGTTTTATTATTATTTCTTCACTTTATAATACAAATCTGAGGACATTTAAATAATAGCATAGATAAAGATGGAACCACAGTGATCCAAGCCAAGGTAAGACTACAAAGTGGACAGGGTGGACAAAACACAAGAATCTGTATGTACTGAGGAAAGTCTGCAAGAGGTATTCTCTGCACTGATTGCTGCAACAGTGTTGCCACAAAACAGGTCTGCTTACAGTTCAACGTCTATTAACTAAAACATATGTCAGAATCATTAAGATTTATTTTCAGGAAGCAAAAACTACTGTATCTAGTTGAAACACAAAGGAAGGACACCTGGGTGGCTCAGTCGGTTAAGTGTCTGTTTCCTGCTCAGGTTGTGATCCCAGGATCCTGGAATGGAGTTCCATCCACATCGGCCTCCTGGCTAGGCGGAGAGCCTGTTTCTCCCTCTCCCTCTGCCTGCCACTCCTTCTTCTTGTGTGCTCTCTCTCTCTCTCTCTGTTAAATAAATAAAATCTTCAAAAAAAAAAAAAAAAAAAGAAAGAAAGAAACACAAAGCAATTTAGGTTTGACAAAATCACTAGAAGGGATAGAAAATTGGTTCTTGCTGAGGTCTCAGCAATTGCTCTCACAATAACGCTGTGAGTGCTAGACTTCCATACGAGCAACCTTAACAGGGGAGGTGGAAGCAGGAGCAGCCACTGGCCCTGCTGAACTCAAGAGCACATTACAGTAGTTGTGATCCCCAAATCTGAAAACTGCTGTCCCCTGTTCTTCTCTCAATGGTCATAGATCTAATAATGACTAAACACCAAACACTGTTGCCTAAAACCCCCAAACCAGAAAAGTGTCCTCTAAGGAATATAGTCAATGATGCCGTAATAGTTTTGTATGGTGATTAGATGGTGACTACACTGTGGTGAACACAGCACAATGTTTAAACTTATAACCATACCAATGACGATGTTGTACACCTGAAAAGAATGTAACATTGTGTTGTCAGCTATACTCAAATGAAAAATAAATAAATAAATAAATAAATAAATAAGAAAAATAGCTGTTTCTGCTTCACTTCCACCTTCCAAATATTTCGCAAATGCATTCAACTGGCAAGACCTAATTTGTATCCAGAATCTGTGTCTCTACTGTTTACAGTAAAGGAATGATCAATATCTCAAATTTGAAAAGGATGTTTAATGCCAATTTATTCTGTCCTTAATAACCCCAGCATGGAAAGCAGTTTGGAAAAGGCTTTTGTTGATTGGAAACTTTAATACAAACAGTAAAAAGATATATTCCTGGGAATTGTTTATTCTATTTCCTATGATTAATAGACATCACTGCTTAGGACTTTTTGCTGCTAGCAGTTAAGCTTTAAAAAAAAATAATTAGGGGTGCCTGGGTGGCTCAGTGGGTTAAAGCCTCTGCCTTCGGCTCAGGTCATGATCTCAGGGTCCTGGGATCGAGCCCCGCATCGGGCTTTCTGCTCAGCAGGGAGCCTACTTCCCCCTCTCTCTCCCTGCCTACCTCTCTGTGTACTTGTGACCGCTGTTTGTCAAATAAATAAATAAAATCTTAAAAAATAAAATAAAAAACAAAACAATACAAGCATACCCAAAGGTGAAGCCAGTCATTTGAAAGGTAGTTTTAAGAAAGCCTCAGTCTTGGGACTCCTGGGTGGCTCAATTGGTTAAGCATCTGCCTTCGGCTCAGGTTATAGTCCCAGGGTTCTGGGATCCATCCCAGCATCAGGCAACTTGCTCAGCAGGGAGCCTGCATCTGTCTGCCTCTGCCTGCCACTCTGCTTGCTTGTGCTTTCTCCCTCTCTCTCTGAAAAATAAATAAGGAAACTCTTAAAAAGAAAAGAAAAGCCTGAGTCTTTTTCAATGCCATCATTTAAGTCAAGGAAGAGTAAAACAACATCTGCAAAGTTTCACATGTAAGACACTATGATACCCGAATTTAATAATAATTTGAGACTAAATTGAAAACCAAGACACATTTGCAAATTCACAGATTCCAAACTCTTTGATTTACTCTTTGGGCAAATTCACTAGACAATGTATATGAACTAATTAAAGATGGATTCAAATAATGAAATCATGAAATGGGAGGCCAGAGTAAGAAAGAAAATACTGACAGTGGGTACTGGTCCCAGTTAAATATGGAGTTAAAATAAAGAAGCTTATATAGTTATTTGTTAATGAACCTTTTCTTGTTAATTAAATATGATGGCATAAGGTAATAATATTTCTTTAAAATAATGATCTCTGACAAAAATGTATAGAAATATATGAACAAAAATGTATAGAAATATATGAACAAAAATGTTAAGTGCTGTGAGATGAAGAAAGAAGATGGTTGTGATGGTGTACCATGTTTCTTATCATTCACATAGGACCAATTGATTGAATTTTCAACACTTGAATTTGGAAAGCATAGATTTAAGCATATTATTCAATGTTGAAAATGTGAACATTTACAGAACTAATGCAAACAAGGTATGTAATAAACTGGGCAATGTTGTAAAAACAAAGAAAAGCAACATATGTCTAAAATAGAATATAAAAAGTGATTAAAATAAAAATATACTTAATAAAGGAAAGTTTTAGTCAATAAAAGAATAGCATAATTCAGATCATATATTTCAAAGTCAACTAAACCAACTGAACATGTTTAGTTTTAACTAAAAAAAAAAGTAAAATATTATTAAAAACACACTAAAGAGCAATGAAGAATTTAAAGATGGATGAATGTTATGCAGTTTTGTATTTGAAAAGATCACTGAGGGACAGCTAGTTTGGAGAGGGTTCAGAGACTCAGGTAGGCAACCATCATAATAGGTCAGTGAGTAACAACATTTGATTTCGTAATGGAGACAATTTAAATGAAGAGATATGGAGACAATTTAAATCTACCTTTAAAAAAAAATTTTTTTTTTGAGAGAAAGAGTATGTGTGTGAAGGGGTGGGACAGAGAGAGAGCCAGTTATAAGCAGATTCCTACACAGGGCTGAATTTCACAAACCTGAGGTCATGATTTGAATGGAAACCAAGAGTCGAAGGTTTAAAGAAATTGCACCACCCGGTGCTAGTTTTGAAGCAACTGATAATGGACTGGGTTTGGGGGGTGAAGGAGAGATGTGTGTCTAAGGAATTCAGCCTTATGGAAATCTGTTTTGCAGCCAAGAAATATACATCAAACACTGTGGAACTGTGCTACTGGCCACCATCTACCTAATAAAGTGAAAGACTCTGCTGAGAGCTGGAAATAAGCAGGAAATGGGTTGAATTTAGTTTGGGGCTCTGTGAGGTTGAGACGCATAGCAAGTCTAACAAGGGAAGTAAATACCTAAAATGTATTAAAAGGTAATACTGAACAGACAACTATGTACAATAGAAAAGAAAATAAAAAAATGGAAATATTTTATGTAAGAATTCAATATATAGCAAGTTAAATTAAATAGCAAAATTTTCATAATTAGTTAAATTTATGTGTTGAGGAACCATTGAAGTGCTTATGTTAATATCATTCCATTATAATTTTAAATACAAAAAAAATCCTTCCGAGAATTAATGGGAAAAAAATGCCTGCAAATATAAACCTCCTAGAGCAGTGTTCATTAAGAGAAAGACTAATAGGTTAAACGGTTTCAGGTGCAAAGTTCTCCCTCTGCTCACTGCATTCTAGGGGAACACACAGAAGTCTAGCAGAACCAGGCTAATCAGACTTTGGAAGATCGACTCTTTAAGAGCTGGAGTGGGTGCTTAAGCTACATAAAGAGTGGAACCCAGAGCCAGCTCCTCCGCTATTATGGTCTGAACCTGGACTCATTAACAATACTTGGCGGAAAAACTTATATGTATCGCTACTCTACATCTGCAAGTAGATGTGAATGTGTGCAGAGGTTTGTGTTGGAGCAGGGTGGTAACTAGGAAACTATCTTCTCCTTCACCCTGACATACACTGGAGAAAAGATGGTCTTCCCTGAGGACTTACCTGAAGTCCATTTAGAGGTCATTCTTCCTCCAACCAAGACACTGCAATTATTTTACCATTGATTTTAGAGGCCCATAGTTTGTACTCACACTTCTTTTCCACATTCAGCTTTAACCACCCATCTTTCATGCATTTAATTTCAGCCACACTGGCTTTCCTTCCCTCACTTTTTCTACCCTCAGAATTTGTTTCTTTAAAATGCCTGAACTTGAAAAACTCTTTTCTGTGATGTTCATGTGGTTCCTTCTACTTGTCATTTAATTCTCACCTTAAAATGTCAACTTCACAAGCAGTCCCTGACAGTTTATCTAATCTCTAATGTTCTTGATTGCACTTTTTGCTGTCTCCACCTACAGAAATATGAATTACATGAGGAAAGGGATGCTGTTCTGTTCATTATTTTATCCCTTTGACCTAGAAGAGTGCCTGATCCTTAGGTATTGAATACAATATTTATTGCGTGAATGAATGAGAAAGTTTTCTATACAACAGTGAGGGGCTGGGGAATCAAAAGAAGGTTGGATGGCCTCACCTCAGTATAGCAGAGCTCTTTACTAGCAGGGAAGATCACACAACAGGAAGCTGAAACTGTCACCCAGTGTTTGAATCCACAATAGGCCAACATGACCGAGTAGCCCATATAAAATAATAAGAATCTAGGGCATAGCTTTGGGGTGATTGGAGACTTTCCATTCTTTCTCAAATCTTTCTTAGGGGAAGGAAAACTGGGAAGTGTTGAAAAGCAGGAAAAGGAGCTAGAGCAGGAGGAACAAATGGAGATACCAAAGTTCTCTCAAAAATCAAAAGAGTAAAAGGCATTCTAAAGAATAATTAAAAAAAATTGTTCTCAAACCATATATATTTTTCAGTTATTATCTTCTATGTCCATTAAATAACACAAGAACATATTATTCTAATTACGTTTATTTATTTCTGGTGATCTTTAAAACAACATAAAAAATAAAGCATTTAAACAAAAATATTCAAGCATCTGAGCAAAGCCAAATTATTTCTTATTTGCATTTCTTATTTGCAGTTAAATGGAATGAAAGTAATTAATTGCTTAACAAGAATGATGTATTTACATAGTGATTTTTAAATTGCCTGTTGCATCTTAAAGTTCCTAAATGTGGCAAAACGCACATTTTGGTAACATTTTAAGAAGACAGCGTTTTATATACAGTGTTTTATACCATGGCTAATTATTGATCCCTTGTCAATTTATATTACATTATAATAACCAAAAAAATCCCTAAAAAGCATAATTGTATGTAATGGAAGTAGAGAAATGGTAAATACTTAGTTTCCATACCAGTTAATTATTATTTTAGTGCAAGTTATAGTTTTTACTTTTTAAATAGGGTGTTCTTGGATTCATTTTTATTTACACAATGTTGTTGAATAAATAATTGAGCAAACTTTCTTAGGTTTATCTAGTATCCGCATATACTTATTGATTTATTGCTTTTGTTTAATTTCAAGGGTAATATATAATATTTAATTAGAAGTTAGAATGTCTGATTATAACTTTTTTCATTTTCCTTCTTATATTTAGTTTACATTTTAATATTTTCCTATGATACTAAAAATTATCATTAAGGATTTTGACCCCTGTGGTATAATAACACTATTGTTTTCATCTATAAATTCTCATTGTGTATGTCTTTTTCATAAATCTTTGCTCCACTATAACCTAGTTGTAATGGGAACAAGATTTTTAAATAATAAAAAACCTTCACTGCTGTAGGAGAAGAGAAAAGAGTTTGCATACTCTTTAGAATGACAAGACTTTTCTGTAATATTAGCTTCAGGAGACCTGCTCTTCTCACTGAGTATCAGAATGTTCTTAGAACTATTCCAAGAACAAAATCCAGGGTAGAGAGTACCAGATTAGAGAGAACCATCCTCAGAAACAGATGCAACTGAAATTGAGCAGAGAGGAAAATATATTGAAAATCTTAAAAATATATTATTGGGATTAAAATATAAATTTTGGGGCATCTGTGTGCTCAGTTTGTTGAGCCCCACTCTTGATTTCAACTCAGGTCATGATCTCAGGATTGTGGGATCAAGCCCCCTGGGGTCCCTGCTCAGTGTGGAGTCTGTTTCTCTCTTTTTCTCTCTCCCTCTACTTCTTCCCCTGCTCATCTCTCTCTCTCTCTAATATGGATATAGAAGGCTTATAGATAAGCCTGTGACCTGAAACTAATATTAAACTGTATGTTAATTATCTAGAATTAAAATAAAAACTTCAAACAAAAAATATATATAAACTGAGTTTTCAGATAGAAAATGACAATTCTTTCATTCCGCATACTAGTTCATTAACACTACAACCATCCAAATGCAAGGTAAAACGCAACAGAAGAGAAAATAAAGAAAAGACTAAGAGCCAAGAGGACCAAAAACAAATCCACAAAAAACAAACAAAAACCAGTTTGGATAGTAGTTAAATATAATTATTCCTCACAGCAACAATTCAACACTTAGTTGAGTGTTTTTAAATGCTCTCCTGGAGTGCCTGGGTAGGTCAGTTGGTTGAGAGTCTGGCTCTTGATCTTGGCTCAGGTTTTAATCTCAGAATGGTGGGTTCAAGCCCCATGTTAGGCTTTGTGTGGACCCTACTTAAAATACAAAAATGAATAAATAAAATAAAAAATAAAACAAAAATTCTACCCCTGTCATTTTAAAGAAACTGTTTGCTTTCTATGAAGATATGAAATAAAGAACAGCTAGAGTCAGGTACCATGAGGCATTCAGTACTGAATAACTCAAGCAGAGTGCCTGGCATTTACTATATACTCAAAGATATTTACAGAATAAATGAACAAACATTTGAATACATTTACGAAATCAGAAAAATAGAAAAAAAATCAGAAAAGATACATGCTTACGACTTACATTGCTTAATATCTATTTAATATAAATAAGATGATACTTATTTAATAAGAATTAATAAGAATTGAAATGACGTGTCTAAAAATAAAATAAAGGATTTAATAAAACCTTTATTGCTCATGAGTCAAAGTATCTGGTTTTGTGTTCTGTCTCTGCCAATTAAATTGATATGTGTTCTTTGGTCATAGTTCATCATTCTAAAGCTCAGATTCTTCATTTCTAAAATAGGAATGCAAATACGAGCTGCTTAATAGGGTTATTGTGAGTAATAAGTTTGATAACCTGATAAGATAAATAAATATGATACATATGTATGGGCATATCAGGAGTTTAACTACAACAAAGTTCTGTTGCTAATTTTATGTGTACATGTGGAAGATAGAGTTGATTGATTACTATTTGGCTTTTAAAATATTCCAAATTCAAAAAAATAAAAAAATAAAAGTTTCCAAATTCATAAACATTACCATGCATGTTTCATTTAAGTGGTAAAGGCCATTTAAAAGCTAGTGATAACTATGTTAGGTGGGTATTTATTCTTTCTTCCCAATCTCTACATCTGTAGAGTATTAAAATAGTGCAGTCCTTCACATGTCTAATTTGAGAGATTAGGGATAATATTTCTTTTTAGAAGATTCTTTTTTTTTTCTTAAGATTTTTTTTATTTATTTGACCGAGAGAAACATAGTGAGAGAGGGAACACAGCAGAAAGAATGGGAGAGGGAGAAGCAGGCTCCCTGCGGTGCAGGACACCTGATGCAGGACCTGATGTGGGCCCGATGTGGGGCTCAGTCCCAGGACCCTGGGATTATGACCTGAGCGGAAGGCAGACAATTAACCCACTGAGCCACCAGGCGCCCCATGGGATAATATTTAAAATTAAGAATATGGTTTATATGTTATAATATTATAAATCCATCTAAAATACAGTCATCAAATGAATAATTACCTTTATAACCCCTATGTTTCAATACATCACTAAAATATTTTGAGTGAATTTCGCCAAAATAAAACTTAATATAATGAATATAATATACAGTATATATATACACATATATATATACACTATAGTTTATGTTTTTCTAAATATTTTATATATTTATTTGAGAGAGAGACACACACAGGGAGAGTGAGAAGCAGACTCCCCACTGAGCAGGGAGCCCAATGCAGGGCTCGATTCCAGGACCCTGAGATCATGACCTGAGCTGAAGGCAGACACTTAACCAACTGAGCCGCCCAGGCACCCTTCATTATAGTTTATAATGCATAAAACTATATCCAGTTAAAACAACAGTTTCTAAAGTTTTCTAAAGTTTTTAAAACAACTTTACAATGGGCAAAACATTGTTTTCAAAAAATTTCATTTTAATTTTTTGAAAATTTTCATTTTCTAAAATGTAACCGCTTTCCAAATTTGATGATTCTTCTTTCTTAGAAGATACCTATTTTAGACATGAAGTGTTCAATCTTTCTAGGTCCTCAGTCATGGAGACCTATACTAACCACTGCACATTAAGTGGTTGCAATTGATCTATTTCCTTGTTTAACCTAAATTTCTTTTTGAGATCCATATTAAGTACCTAATCTAATAAATTGAGCTCTATTCATTGTATATGTATTATAGTTGCGGCCTCTATTAGAGATAATATCCTTAATTTTGTATTGTAAACTAGAAACTTAGTGGTCGAAGTATAGGTATTAGGTTTAAGTATATTCAATTTTGGTCTTATTCAAACCACGCTTGATAAATTCATTCATAATCTAATATTTTATTCCATACTGAAACATTCAACTATAGTGATTATTTATAAGGGTATTGAAGTGAGATTGCCTAAATTTAAATCATCCACAATTCAACATCTCTATGGCTTGGTTTTCTCACCTGCAAACAGTAATGATAATATAATGAAACAGAACTCAGAAAGTGGTTGCGAGTATTAAATGTGTTAATATTACTAACCACACTGCAGATACACCATAACTGATCAATAAAACTATTATTGTTGTTATTACTAATAAATACTATATTAGATGCTAGAAATTTTAAAAATAACAATTGTAATAATGAAGATGCCTAAAATATCACTACTTCTACAGTAAGCACCTTGTCTAACGAACATTTTCTTAACTGATGCCCATAGAAAAAATGAAACAATGTTAAAGGCCTACAAGGTAATTTTAATTAATTTTCCTATTTTATAGATGAGGAATTTGAGATCTGAAGATGTTAAGCAATATCCCCCAAGTTACCCAATTAATATATACTGAGGTCAGAAGTGGAACTCAATCACTGTAATCTAGAGACTAGGTCTTTAACTATCTTCTTATACTGTATTTGCCTACAATTTATGTCTTCAACTAATTCACAATTTAGATTAGAGAAGAAGAGGCTAAATAAAGGGTTATATTAGGAAGTCAAAAGACCCACAGATGTACATCCAAAGCAATAGTTTTCAAAGGCATATGAAAGAACGTTAACTGTGAGTTGTGTCCAGCAGGATTCGTAGGCATTCCCCACATGGATGAAAAGGACATTTGTATACCAGGAATGGGAGACATACTGTGAAAGGTGTGTTCAAGTATATATTGATGCCAGTGTAAAGGTCAAAAATGATGTGAAGTGAGAGCAGAGGAGGCTAGGAAAACCATTTGATGCCATGGCATAAAGGTCTTTGTGATTATGCAGGAATGTATATAACAGTACAGTGGTTAAATCTCATAAGAAATAGAAAACTATGTATTGTTGTTTTCCTTTTTTTTAATGAACAAGCAAGAACTATTTATTTTCTATCACTTAACTGGCAACAGAGTGGATGAGATACAATGGCCAAGGGCGAAATAAGAGTAAGAAGACAAGGAAAATATTAAAATAAGTAGTGAAAAAATTGCAATGGAAATATAAAAATAGACTACTGAGCAATTTAGGCTATAAAATGAACAAGATATTTCAACTGATTCTCTGTGTGAGGTGAGAGATTGGGAAGAGTCTGGGTCACTCTAAGTTTTCTAAGTGAATATTTGGATGGATATTTGTAGAAGGAACATAAAATAAGCATGTTTTGGAAAACGCGATAATGAGTTAGGTTTTGAGCATTTGGACTTTTGAGTTCCTAAGAGAATATAAGTACAGACACTTCAAGTACATAGAAGGAAACATGTTTTGAAACCTAGGGAAAATAAAGTAAGAAAAAAAGGTAGAGATTTTGGAATAAACTATCCATTATGTACATATTCATTAAGTTACATAGAGTAACTCTACTAATTGGGGTTACTAAAAAAAATACTGTCATTCTCTACTTAGCATGAAGTGCTAAGTAGATCTCTACTGCATAGTTTTTTTTGTTTTGTTTTGTTTTACTTTAACAAATCATTTTAATTGAATAACAAATGAAAATGTTGAACTTTATCCATGCCTGTGTTTCTGAAAGCAGCCATGGTCAAATCCCCTATGCTTTCATGTGCTGAAAAACAGCTAATCAAAAAAGACCACCCTGATCTTGCATGTTTTGTGAATTTGCTGCCTCCACCCTTCAGATAAGACTGCTGTTCATCATTCTTCCATCCTCTCTTAAATTTCTCTGATGACTCCCTTGTTAATGGGCTCCACGAACCGCAGTCCTCCCTCATTTTCTTTAAAATACTTAATATCAAAGAAATTTCCTATTGTAATAACCTGAATAAAATGATTTCCTTAAGTGTTTGATGCATTTCATCTTTCACACAGCAAATGATCAATAGTTGATTAATTCTGTGGAGAGTGGATTTATCTGGATTTATCTTTTGGTTGAGCCATTCATTAGCTATGTAACTCTCAGAGATTACTTTCTTTAGTCCTAAATGCCCTTACCTGAAGATGGAATTTTTATGTGACTCATGTTTTAATGTTTTATTTATTTTGAGATTTAAAATCAAATTATTTATATTAAAGAGCATACCTAAAGCCCCTGGAATGAAAGGCCCATAACGTACAAATTCCAAGGCAGTTTTCATGGGACAGTAAGACAGAAAAAATATAACATCTCCATGCCAACAAATGTGAAAGTTCAAAATTTGATATTAACCCTTGTCTCTTCCTTTCCTTCATCACTCATATTAATAAGCAACCATAACAGGTTGAATACTTCTGTTTCTCTTCAGACCTAATGCAACAACCTTAGTACAGTGCTCATAATTTTTGATTTACCAAAATAGTCTTGTAGCTGCTATTCATACTGGAAAAAGTCCCCCTTGTCCCTATCTCTTTACATCCTTCCCAAAGATGATTTTACTAAGATGACAATAGGAATTTGTCATGTATCTGCTACATGTTTTTATAGCTCTTAACATTCAGGAAAAAGCTGACAATCCTTACAATATTAAGGTTCTTTATGATCTGGCCAATTCTAACATTTTTACCTTGATTTTTTTACTATCTCCGTGCCCATCTTGTCTGCCTCTGCAAATATCATATCTAATCAATCACATCCTATTCTGGAGGCATAATAAACTGTTCTTGGCCTCCAAATGAAAATTCTTACAATTCTATGAATTTACAAAGGAAGAAAAAGAATACTTTTCTTTTTTCCAATATTCAACTGGCTAACACCTACTGGTCCTGAAAATTTTCCATGAATAAATTATTGTTTTCCATTTTATATACTTACCAAACTGCACTTAATATTTTCTGTTTCTCCCAGTAGACCAAATACACAGAAAACAGAACATTTTATTTATTTATATTTAAACACATAAAGTCTATGTGCTTATCTTAAAGTAGCTACACTCTGTATAAGAAGGATGTCATTATCTAAAATCACAGGTTAGACAGAAAAAAAAAATCTTGACCTTTCATTAATTAATAAGAGAATTATCAAGTTAAATTACTGTCTGAATAAGATGTTGAGAAAACACCATTAAAATCCTGTACAGAACATCTGAATATTATTCACTATGTAGGAAAGCTTTCAAATATTTGCAATTTTTAGCCTACATACAGAAGGTGCATAACTTTTGGCATACTTATGTAAACACAATTACATTTTCTCTATTTACACTATACCACATAAAAAATACCAAATGGGGCACCTGGGTGGCTCAGTGGGTTAAAGCCTCTGCCTTCAGCTTGGGTCATGATCCCAGTATCCTGGGATTGAGCCAGACATCCGGCTCTCTGGTCAGCAGGGAACCTGTTTCCTCTTTTCTCTCTCTGCCTGCCTCTCTGCCTACTTGTGATCTCTCTCTGTCAAATAAATAAATAAAATCTTTTTAAAAAATACCAAATGAATTTCACCAAATTTGGAGATTATAACTGATATTATTCCACTTAAAGTATATATTAAATAAATTATTTAAAATCCATTTTTATTTTTTTATTTTTTAAAGATTTTATTTGTTTATTTATTTGACACAAGGAGAGACAGCAAGAGAGGGAACACATTGGGGAGTGGGAGAGAGAGAAGCAGGCTTCCTGCTGAGCAAGGAGCCTGATGCAGGGCTCAATCCCAGAACCTGGGATCATGACCTGAGAGGAAGGCAGACAATTAAGGATGGAGCCACCAGGCTCCCCCAAAATCCATTTTTAATTGTATGGGTAGAAACATAAATTTGTTTCATCATGGTTTATGACTATCTTGAAAAAACAAGGCAGTTATTCATTCAACCTACATTCACTAACGGTCTACTCTGTGAGGCATTATATCATAGAGGTTCTTAGCAGGCTTCTGGATCTAGAGTCCTGTAGAGCTTCTGTTCAAAACTCATTTCTTCCATTTACCATCTATGTGGCCACCACAGTATGAGGAAATGAAGAGTAGCACAGCTGGAGAGGAGAGAACAAAGGAGGAGTATGGGACTGGATGAGGTTAGAGACATACATAACACCCCAAAATACCATTTTCAGCAGGGGAGTGTGCCAAGATTAGATTTGACTTATTTGAATGACTGATATGATTTCGCTGTGGAGAATGGATTAGGAAACTGGCCAGAGGAAATATTGATGACCCCGTCAGGAAGTTATTGCAATAATTCAGAAAAGAAATAGTAGTAATTTGGAGATTAGGTCACAGTTACTAAATATGGAAATAAATGAATGGATTGAAGGGATACAAATGAGGGAAGATTGTTAATTAATTGCATTTTAAAGGCAAAAGAAGGGAATAATCCTAAGTGACAGAGGGGGAAAAAAATCTGTGAGTGAAAACTCTAGATGTGATATCCTTTCTACAGTATAAGTATAAGTACTGCTACAATTTACCCATATTTTTAAACAAGGTAATTAAAATGTGTTCTTACTAACCAAACTTGGAGACATTGGACACAGATTTTCACATAGAGAATATATTTTGTTCCCTTAGACATGAAGTTCAGAAACTTAAAAATTAAGTATCTAAAAATAAAAGAAAATGAAATGCTGTTGATACTTAAATAAGCATTAATTACAACATAAAGTATATTCAAATATGAATGAAATCACCTGTATGTAAATATCTGACTTATCCTTTTATTAGTAACTATGCCCATCATCATCCTATGATCCAGATTATCCAGAAAAAGGGTTTATTTTTCCTATTCAGTTTAACGTAGAGTAATTTTCATTAAAATGCTATAATGGTTTGAGAAATAAGTGATTTTAAAGAGCTAAAGACTTTATAACCCAACTAAAATAGCCTACATTTACCAATCATAAAAAAATTCAACCTAAATTTACGACTCATACTAAATATAATGGATCATCTAAATATGATGTATATCATAAAATAATGAATATGTAATGTTATAATATATTATAATTGACATAGTG
Organism: Taxidea taxus jeffersonii; assembly: GCA_003697995.1. Taxonomy (NCBI): domain Eukaryota; kingdom Metazoa; phylum Chordata; class Mammalia; order Carnivora; family Mustelidae; genus Taxidea; species Taxidea taxus. The sequence continues at coordinate 70,143 of ML109353.1, read as the reverse complement.
CCTTCACCCAAATTATTTTATTATGCCTTGTAACATATTATCAATAGATATTTTTATATCATTTTAGAAATAATGAAAAAGGGCCAACAAAAATCAAAACATAACCAAAATCAATGAGCTAATAAGAGCATATTGTCCCATGGATCTAAACCTTCTGTTTTAAATCCATTATTTTTTTCTTGCTGTAACATAGTAGAATTTATGATATGAACAGGAAATCATATAGTATCTGTAAAAAACACCTCAAGACTGTGATTGATGGTTACAAAGCTAGCAAATATACAACCCTACTGGACCCTCAGGCATCACTAATTAATCATCAGACCCTCTCCTGCTGAATTTGAAGAAAGCTGTGCCCTCACAATCTTCCTCATTGAAATTGTCTTGGTAATTACTATCACTGGAGCAGAGTGGATGAGGGTGGAGTCTGTCTTCTGAATTATAAAGGTTGAGAAAATTCCAAGTAATTAATAAATTTCATCTTTTGTTTAATTGAGTGATAGATTTTTTTTAAAAAAATTGAATTAGGGGGACAATTTAATGAGAATTTAAATATTTTCAAAATGTCCCATTTTCTTTTAAGTAGAAGAAACAGACTGGTAAAAATCAAAGATCTACAGGATTGTAGCAGCAAAGGTAGGATTTGCATTCGGCTCTATTTGACTTATCCATAATCCAAAAAACTAATCCATAAATTTTTTCTTACTTTGACTATAGAAGAAGCAGAATAGCAAATGCACAGTAATTCTGCAGTATGTCTCCTGGCTTGTTCTTCACACATGGCCGTACTGTTCTGTGCCAGAGTATTGTAGAGACTGAATTGGGCAACACTCACAGTTACTCTCAGAAAATACAGAACTTAGGCTAAGAGTGATGTATTTAAACTAAAACAGAAGATTTCCTATTTTCTAATTTATAAGGAAAACCTGTATTTCTAAGTTATAAACCTTTATAACTTTCCTTGCTTGCATTATTTGGATTAATGAGCATGTTCACTTTAATTGCAAATATTAAAGAGAATGTAAGATAAATGAAGTCTTAACCATTTAATTCCAAACCACTCTTCAAAACTACTCTTTCAGTCAGTACTCTATGAGTAGATTTTAAGTTAAAGAGAAATATCTATTTTTCAATTCACTGTTCTTTAGCAATACTCTTTTCAAAGATCTCTGCATTCCAAGAATCAATATTAATTCTAAATATTTTTAAACATTTTATAAAACTAGATCAAATTTATATACATGTCCAATTCTAGTGCCTCACATGTGTATTTAATGCAAATACAGAGGTTGTGTTTTTTTGAGTACCCGTTACAAAAAAAAAAAAAAAAAATGGGATGACAGTAAGCTAATTGGAAATCAAAAAAAAATTAGTTCATAATGTTGGTCTTGTAAATCAATGCCCTCTCTCTCTCTTTTTAAAACAGATTCTATTTTGGTTTTTCTCCCTCCCGATCCCATCTTCTTTCATTTTTACTTTTCCTACCACCTTTACTCCCTCCCCCGTTGCATCTCCACTTCCTCATATCAGGGAGATCATGTGGTAGTTGTCTTTCTCCAGTTGACTTATTTCGCTAAGCATAATACGCTCTAGTTCCATCCATGTCGTCGCAAATGGTAAGATTTCATTTCTTTTGATGTCATAAAACAAACTGAGGGGGGTGGGGGGAAGAGGGGTTGGGTGAGGGTGGTGGGGTTACATCATATGTTTAAATAAAGCTTAAATAAAGTAAAAAAAAAAATGACAAAAAAAAAAAAAAACAGATTCTATCTCAGCACTCTGAATCTAACTTTGCTTGACTTCCTTCTCTTTCCCAAATGAGTTTTAATTGCCAGTAAGGGAAATTTGAGAGTTGCCACATTGTACTCTCTTTTCAGCCTTTAAAGTTATCAGATACAGTTGCTGTTGTCATTGTTATTAGCATTATTAGCATTATTACTCATGTAGTAAAATAATGTGCTTGATGCCAGCATACACATAATGAACAGTGAGTTTTAATTTAGCAGAATAAGAAATAAAAACTCACTCAAAGCAATATAATTCATATTTTGTACTCAAAATTAATACTGCTGACAATGTTAGTATGCATGTTCACATGAGAACAATTAGGGGTAAAAATATCATGTGTGAATGTACTCTTTTCAAAGAACATTATCTTTTATTACCAAAACCATATAATAACAATGAGAGTAATAATAATAATAATTGGAAGAAATCGATATATTAATAACGAATGATTGAATGGACAGTTTTGAAAAACAGAGGGTCTGCTTTCAGAGACAGAATCTACCATATACAGAGACCAGAAGATTTCCTCAAGTTGAGGGAGTAATTAACTAGACAGTATCACTGGTCTTCCAGAATCATCATCTGTAAAATTGCACATCACTCTCTTGTGTCCGCATAGGGTAAGGCAGAGATGGGAAATACGTAAGTTACATCAAAGTTACATGGCTTCTTCTTTCCTTAGTTTAGTCTAAGGGCATATGAAATTCCTGAGAAAGACTGGGTCAAATCTGAGGGGTGTGGGAATAAGGGGGCTGAGAATCAAGAGCATGCCAATTCTTATATCTTGTAGGATTTTAAATAAAGAAATGGTTGCTCCCCCCCATTTCACCACAAAAAATTTTTTAACTAAATTCTAAATTATTTCATGTTGTTTGTGTTGTTCCATATCATATAATTCTGGGGGTGATCTTTATGGACAAATAGAAATATTGAAACTACTGTTTTATCTTTGTCATCATAGATTAAATTCTTGTAGGACTGGCAGCCATTCTTCAAAATATACCCCCAACCCAATGCTACTCTTTCCTTCGTGGTGTTGTAATGGCACTCACAATCAGGCCTCTCAGGGAGTGAATGACAATCACTATTTTTCACCTCTGCTTCTTTTATAGTTTGAAGAGACTTAATGCCAACATCCCTGGTGCTCACATAGGTTGGGTGTCATATTGCTAAGCAGCTACTGCTGCTTTTTCTAAAGAGAAGATAAACTAGCCAGATACTGCATTGAAGATGCGTTCAGTTCATATATACACCATGATTTTTCTCATGGTTTTCTCATTTCCAGGTTTTAAAAAAAACTGTTACTTGTACTAGGAATATTTTCCCAACTCTTTTTCGTATTGCATTTTTCAATAGATTCCATTTTTTTTAATATATATTTTTTTTAATTTTATTTATTCATTTGACAGAGAGAGAGATCACAAGTAGGCAGAGAGGCAGGCAGAGACAGAGAGATGGGGAAGCAGGCTCTCTGCTGAGCAGAGAGCCCGATGTGGGGCTCGATCCCAGGACCTTGGGATCATGACCCGAGCTGAAGGCAGAGGCCTTAAACCACTGAGCCACCCAGGTGCCCCAATAGATTCCATTTTTTAGAGTAGTTTTAAGTTTACAGGAAAATTGAGAGGACCACATAGTGTTAAAGAAAAAAAAAATGTTTAAAATGCTAACAATATAAAAATAAAGATCATAATCTTCCATATCTCCATTTTTTAATTATTTTCCTCTACACTTTTAGAAAAGAAAAATCATTTTAGTTTCTGCTTTCTTTTTGTAAAAGAAAAAAATGATACAAGGATAACAAAAGTTATTCAAACAACTTAGGAAGTAAAAATATAAAGGTAAAACATAAGTAACACCCCAAATTATTGTACAAGTAACTATTGTTAACATTAAACATTAGAGAGACTGCACTGTATATCCACACTTCCAAGATGGTAGCCACTAGCCATAGCGGCCTATGTTTTATTGCACTTTGGTTTACCATCCCTTGATACTGTGTTTTTTACAAATTGAAAATATGTGGCAACCCTATTCAACAAGTCTATCAGTGCCTTTTCTCCAACGCCATTTGCTCATTTTGTGTCTGTGACACATTTTGGTAATTTTTGCATTTGTTTTAAATTTTTCATTATTATTATATTTGTTATGGTGATCTGTCATCAGTGATTACCACTCACTGAAAGCTCTGATGATGATTAGCGTTTTTTTAGCAATAAAGTATTTTTAATTAAGATGTGTACATTTTTAGACATAATGCTATTGCATACTTAATAGGCTACAGTATAATGTAAACATAACTTCTATATGTACTTGGAAACACAAAAAAAAATTTGACCCCTTTTATTGCAATATTTACCTTATTGTAGTTATCTAGAACCAAACCTGCAATAACTCTGAGATATGCTTGTGTATGACTATTGTACACATGAATTGTGGCTAGCAAAAATAAAAAAACTGCATTTTACATTTTATTTAATTGCATTGGTTTTAATTTTAATTTTAATAGTCAAAGGTGGTTTGTGTCTGCACTGGACAACATAGCTACAGACATTATTCAATGTACATATTACTATTTTTAATATTATAGCATAAACTTTATATTTGCTAAAATAAAAAAGGCAAATTGTTGATGTTCAAGTAACTGTACCTATTAAATAAAGAACACCACTTCTGACAGACTCACTAAGGTTGAGAATGTATGAAAGGCATTCAGATATTGTAGTCATTACAATTCTTGTAAGCTCTGTGGTTTAATTGACTCTTTACTTTAAAAAGTCATGATAATAGCAATTATCTAATTCTCTAATCTCCTCTGCCCTCACTATTGTTTTGCTTAGTTATTATTTTAACATTTTCCAAGTTCATATAATTTAAATTCTGATTTATATCAGAAGTAAATTTTCAGTAGCATCATTTCTGAATGAATTCAATGCTTATAAGTAGTCCTCTTGTATCCTATTTTTTCCATTTCTAAATGCTTTAATTCAATCTTGATTAGAGAGTCATTTGACCAAAAATGATTGATAGATACTGTGTTCCTTCATTTAAAAGACAATATTTGAAAATATCTGTTTGTTGCTCTTATTTTTAAATAGTCTGTTGATTAAGTAAACTGTTCTAAATATGTATTATTGTATAAACAGCCCTAAAGCTTAAGTTTAAAACAGTAAACATTTTACTTTTGTCACCATTTGGTGAACCAGGAATGTAGATAGAGTATGGTAGGATGGCTGGTCTCTGTTGCAAGATATGTGGTGTTTCAGTGAGCTGATTCTAATTGCTGATGCTGGAAGACCTGACAGCTTTTTACTCAAAGTTCTGGTCCCTCACTGACACTCCACCTGGTCTCTCTCACCAACAAGGTACCCTGGACTTCTTATATCTCTGCACAAGACTCAAAGAGGAAAAGAGTGGGAATATTTTTCTGTTTCACTTATTTCTCTCTAGAGCTTTTCCTATTATTCCAATGTGAAGAGAAATAAAAGTACAGATTACTCAGAATCCAGATTAACATATTTGGAGTATAGATTAAAATTCTGAGTATTGTATTGACTTATTAGAACAGGCTCAGATGTATGGGAGTAAAGTAGAACTGATCTTCTCTTTTCTACTCTCAACTATGTAATCTTTTTTTAATCTTCTATGTCTTTATTTATTAAACAGGAATAATCTCCATTTTCTTGTATATTTGTTATTAATTAGAAATTGGGGGAAGGAAAAGGAATTCTATAGAAAGTTTTAACTCACTATTTAAATACAGAAATACACCTCCAATTTTAGCTGCATAAATCTGGCCCATTTTCCAAATTCATGATTGTGATCTCTGTCAAATAAATAAATTTAAAAATAAAAGAAGCTTCAAGACATTCCTAGGGATTATAATGAAAATCACCCATTAGTGTAGCTCTTGCCTCTGATTCAGCCCCTAATGAAATACACAGGTGGCAACAATCAGGAAGAGGCAACAGGTAACATCAGTTTCTCTGTTCTTTAAATTGGAGTCTAAATGTGTATCTATGTACCAGTCCTAATATGAATCATGACTCTGTTTCTTTTTACCTATTATGATAGATTCCTGTTTTCAGCAACCTGCTCTCAACCCCAGGCAGGACCCAATGTGAAAACCACTGTATATTTTTCACTCTCTCTGCCTATCACACATTTCCAGGCAGAAAATGTCTAGCACAGCTGCAGCTGTTTCCAACCGAAACAGTTGCACATTTATGAGAAGAGGGGTTGCTTTCAAACATTTGAAAATGCAACATTTAGATATAATCTTTGCTCTGCTGACTGGGAGAAAAAGGCAAAAAGCTTTTTGTACTATTTTAAAACTTTCGCTATAATTATGCACATATAGATGTCAGACAGAATAACCCTTGTAAGTAACAGTAAATGAGTCTGAATCATTTTATTAACCTTTTTTTTTTTATTCGCCATTTATTGGAAAAGTGACCTTTCGAAAGCTGGCTAATTCATTTACGTTATTATAACTTTGAACAATACTTAGGAAAGAGAGGCATTTTATTACTGTTTATTACTATAAGATCATTCTGTTAACAATCAAAGCAATTCTCAGGAGAAATTGTGTCTGGATAAATGCTGTAAGTGACATTCTTATTATCTAATCCTGTGATACTAGCAGACAATACTTATATAGACTATGATCCTTATATCACAATCTCACAAAATCATAAAATTAGAAGTGACCTTAGAGATAATCTAATCTAAATGCCTTATTCTATAATTAAGGGAACTGATATCCAAAACATTAACTAGATCAAGTGATTGGGTCTCACAAAGCTGCTTAATTAAAGTGTTATGACTATGGCATGAGTTATCCAATTCAGCACCTGGTTTTCTCTCCACTAAGTTACATCACTTTCTTTAAAACCCTTGGACTAGAAAATGTTTAACTTTATTCCTGCAGAATAATGGTAAGAAACACAGACCCTGGCCTCCTCCTGGGCTATGTGACTTTTGAGGGATTACATCACCATCCTGTTGATGTGATTTGAAGTGGTAGGGTTTGACGCCAAGGGTCAAGAAAGAATTCTTGAGATGCCCTTTGGTGCAAAAAGGTGTTTTTTGTTTGTTTGTTTGTTTGTTTGTTTGTTTGTTTGTTTTAAGCATGGGGACAAGACCTGTGGGCAGAAATAGCTGCACTGGGGTTGTGAGAAGTGACTGATTATATAAGATTTTTCTATCCTATGGAGGAAAGAAGGATGTTAGGACTCCGGGAAATTGAGTCTATAGGTTCCTGGAGATTGCTTTTTTCTTGTAAATCATTAAGACAGTTGCAAACTGGGAGATACTCATGTCCTGTGTGATTGTGAAATATATCCGTTAACCATTTGTTTTCCCCTTTCCTTTGTTCTATGGTAGCCAGGAGTGCCTGAGGGTCACACAAGTCCCACCTGGAGATTGGGGGAGAGGGGTGTTGGCTTGTGCTTTGCCCTCAGCTTGTCTTCTGCTCCATCATCACTATGAGTCAATTTCCGCATTAGAAAAGGCACCCAAAACCAAACCTACCATCTTTCAACTTCAAAAAAAAAAAAAAAAGAAAGAAAAATCAGCTATAGTGATGGTGTATAATACTATTACTTCATAAAACTTCTCCATAGAGCTCCAGATCTATCAACCCCATAATTTCACAGATTGATATGCCTTTATTTCACAATTAAAATATGTTAAATGGGAGCACTCTTCTTTTCTTGCCATAAGACATGTAAAGTTACATCTCTAGAAATGATTTCATTTATCCTGTCCCTTCTGTTATATTTAAATGTAACTCATTAGTTGTACTTTGAAGCTTAGCATTGTCTTTTTCTCTTGTGCCTTGCTAAATTGAGCTTTCTTTCCCTTGTTATATCTGGCATTTGATCCTCTCAAGTAGGATATTTTTCAAGTAATTTAAACCTCTTTCAAAACTGAAGTAAATAAATAACACCAATGAGATGATCCCAAGTACCACATTTTTCATAGCTATTGTAAGAATATCCCACTGTTTCTATGTCTATTTTATCATATCATGTTTCAGTCATACTACACATGATGAAACTTTGACTCAGCTTCAACCCAGTAGCAACAACTCTTTCTGCCTTGTTGTTTTATTCAATGCTCAGACTGCATCATCTTTCAGTGGCATTTGGCAAAGCTGTCGACTAAGTCTTTCCCCTTATTTCTCTCCTGTTTTTGTGGAGTTGTTATGTTTGTTTGTTTATTTGTTTTTTATGACAGTCTAGTTAGAACATCTAAGCCTCCTATTTATGGTACTTTTCCTATACTCATCCTTTAAACTTCATAATTTTCAGGATTTTCTCATGTTATTCTTTCTTTTTGCTCAATACACTCTTCTTGGGAAATATTTTCTCCTCTCATGGATTCAGTTATCAATTAACAATTATTTCTCATTATTTATATTATGTTCTGATAAAATTCCAAAGCATCTGAACCCAGTGTCTGTGAGACATTGTCCCTTAAATATTCCCCCTTATATTAGGTGAATTTTTAGACAAATTCTAGTGAGGCTCTCTTTTACTTGGCTAACCTCTTAAAAATTTATTTTAAAGCCAGAGTATGATCAGAACTCAGATAGATAACTATCTGAAATAATTTTCAATGAAGTTCTTTTGTTTTCTTTTCAACATAAGAATAAATAAAATCATGTTACTTGCATTGATTATTCAAGACACATTTGATGAGGTCATTTTTCCTTAACAGGTACAAAGTTCACAATAAGTTGTAAAGAGCCCTTTATCCCAGTTCTGAAGGAATAGACCTTAAGATTCATGCATAATCAGCATTATAGACATAATCAAGTCAATGCTTCCAACTCAGAAGTAACTCATTTTTATTTATATACTTAAGATGATTGCAATGATGGGATAAAATTAAAACTTTTCTTTTTTTGTTATATACTAAGGGGAGTTGTCTATATTTTTTAACAGGTACAGCCCGAAGGAACAAATATGACAAACATTATGGCAAAATATCAAAATATAAAGACTCAGGACAATTTTGTCATTCTACTTTCTTCCCTAATTTTATTTAAATGCCTTTTACCTTTTAGTATACTTACCTCCTGGTAACAACTTTTATTAAATATGCAGGTTCTCAAATGAATAAACTATTGAACCCTAGCAACTTCTATCTACTGAAGCAAGGTGGCTACAAAGGCCTCTTCCCTATCTTAGAATTTTCAGGTCCAAAACTGAACTTCTCTCATTCCTTGATCAGATCCTTCTCCTTAATTCCACTTTCATCAACCATAATTTACGTTTTACTTGGATAATTGTAAAAAGGCTCCGTACTGCTCAGGTCCTGACTTCACCACAGCAAACATTACTTTTTCAGCATTGAAATATTTTTTGAAACAGTTGATTTATGTACCTTAACTCTTCTAATGTTTAAAGAACTTTATTATAGCCTAGGAATAAAATAATTCTCTATAGCAGATCTCAATATGCCTTGCAAAACATCATGCTTATGAACTATAAAGCTACATTTCTAAATAGTCCACTTCCTTTTCTCTGCTTTCCTATCAGAGTTTGGTGCTATAATTGTCTTTGAACTAGAATGTATATCTTTTTGTCACCTCATTGGTCACTATAAACTAGGAAGACAGACACCCTAACTCATTCCCCCTCATATAACCCCAAATATTGCTTGACAATAGTAGACTCTCAATAAGTACTACTTAAACAAATGGATAAATAAGTATAGTAATACAACTAGGAATATAAAGTTAATTAGAAAATCTGTTTTTTTTAAAAAAAGTAGTAACATTTGTTGAAAATAGTATCACAGGAGCACCTGGGTGGCTCAATGAGTTAAGCCTCTGCCTTCAGCTCAGGTCATGGGCTCAGGGTCCTAGGATTGAGCCCTGAATCAGTCTCTCTGCTCACCAGAGAGCCTGCATCTCCCACTTCCTCTGCCTGCCTCTCTGCCTACTTGTGATTTCTCTCTCTGTCAAATAAATAAATAAAATCTTAAAAAAATAATATCACAGAACTAACCACCTGTTTGCTGCACATAGTACTAATGATATGTTTGTATTATAACATTGACATTAGGTCATAAGTGGGGCAGGAGAGATCATATTTTGAGAATTATCAAGGGATGCTGAACAAAATGATATTATGAGTATCCTGAAGATTTAGTGATGTACTTAAAATTCCATCTTGTGTTGGAGCCAATCTCTACAAATTGTTCATGAACAAGAAAATAATCAAGCTAAATGAAATAATCCCTCAAGATCCCAAGTCTGTGAAAATAAAACATTCAACTGAGAAAGAAGCAACCATTAAAAACTTCTGTATAAAGTTCTAATTAAAAGACAGGAAATAAATTTTATAAGCCTAAAAAGAAATATTTTAAAGCAAAGAAACGCTGGTTATTAAATAAAGGAAAAGTGCTTGACTTTGATATAATGGCACTGTCAATACAAATTTTATATATTTCTAGAGTCCTAGTACAAATAAAAATACTCTAAGTATTTAGTTAATGACTAATACACAGTAAAAATTTTGATTTACCTAAATATACTACTATTTTTTATTGTAGTAAAAACCGCATATCTATTCTCTTAACAAATCTGAAACCAGAAAGCAGGGAGGCACCAAAGAAAGAGGCAACCACTCCAGATTGGTAGGTGACAGTTTTAATGAACAAGGCAACTTATTTATTATGCTTGTCTTAGGTGGCTGCAACACAAATAGTTTTCCACATCCACTTTCCAGAATCTTAAAAGTATATAGAGGCCTTAATGAAGTTAAATCACATACCAGTTCTGATAGCCTCAACATCACATTTCTATCTCAATACTGTATCCTTGGAGAAGCTTCTGAGTGCAGGGAAGACAAGTAGAACACATATTCCAAGGACAGGAAAAAGGTGAGTAACCTCCAATTACCCAGATCCAGCTGAGTCGACTGGCAGTCGTATCTTCTGATGATCTCCAACACATACCCAATTTTCCTAAGACTATTTGTTGAATATTATCCTTTCCCCTTTGTATATTCTTAGCATCTTGTTAAAGATCATTTGAACATACATGTGAGGATTATTTCTGAAATCTGTATTATACTCCACCGGTCTAATGAATTTATGCCAGTAAGGACCATACTGTTTTGATTACTTTAGCTTTGTAATTTATTTCAACATCAGAAGTATGAGACTGCCATCTTTTTTTTTTTTTTTCCTTCTCAAGATTGTTTTGGTTCTTTAGGATTCTTTGAGGTTTCATATGAATTTTAGGATTGCTTTTCTTACTTTTGTAATAAAAATGCTACTGGTATTTTGATAAAGATTGCACTAAATCTATAGCTGACTTCAGAGACTATAGACATTTTAATAATATTGTCTTCCAATCTATGGATATGAGATGGCTTTCCATTTATTTCTGCCTTCTTTAATTTCTTTCAGGTATGCTTTATACTTTTCAGTGCATACATCTCTTGACTCTTGTGTAAGTTCATTTGTAAATATTATATACTTTTTGTTGTTATTGTGAATCAAATTTTCTGAATTTCCCTTCAGATCCTTCATTAGAAACATCTAGTTTTTGCATCTTGCAACTTTACTGAATTTGTTTATTTGTTCTAACAGTTTTATTATGTAATGTTTAGGGAATTCTACATATCAAATCATATCATCTGTAAACAATTTACCTCTTTTATTGTGGTTTGCATGCTTTGCATTTATTTGTCTTACCTAATTGCCAGGGCCAGGACTTACGTTGAATAGAAGTGGCAAGAGTGGGTACACTTGCCTTCTTCCTGATCTTATAAGAAAGCATTTTTTTAAACTGTTAAATATGATGTTACCTGTGGGCTTTTCATATATTGGCTTTACTGTATTGAGACAATTTCCTTCCATTCTTAATTTGTTTAAGTGTTTTTATCATGGAAGTGTGTTTAATTTTATCAGTTGCTTTTTTTGCACCCATTGAGATTTTTATCCTTTTTTTGGTTCATGCGGTATATCACATTGATTGTCATATGTTGAACCATCCTTATATCCCAGGAGTAAATCCCACATGGTCATGATATATAATCCTTTTAATACGCTATTGAATTTGGTTTGCTAGTATTTTGTTGAGGATTTTTGCATCTATATTCATCAAATATATCAGCCTGTATTTTTTCTTAATGTTACAAAATGACAATGCTTATACAGTCTTAGAGAAGGAAACTGGGTTGCCTAAACAGTAGATATTACTACCACTTTCCATTCTTCCCCTTATTCTGCGTTACATTTTCTGGGTGATGGCTGGGTGACAGTCATCAGCTGCGACTTCTGGTCATGTTTTAGGGACTCTATGTTATTAAAGAAGGCAGAGAAAGATAAAACCAAACTAAATCAAATCAAAATGACAAAGCTCATTTTCAGCCCAGTTCTTCAAAACTTTTCTATAATGAGATTCCACCCTATGGTTTAAAGCAGTGAATCAAGACTTTCCTAGAGTACCATGTATACTCCTATAACTGATGATGATTGGTTAAAAAGGAATTATTATAATTCAGTGTGATGACTCCTACAATAATTGGTGTATACAAATTCTGATTTAAGAATGAATGCTAATTATTCCTTATATAATGCAATTACTCCTTACCAGTATTTGGTAGTTTTTCTGGCTAACATCCAAAATTAAAGTTTCTTCCTACTGGTTGTTTGTTTCTAATTGACTTAGTTAACCTTACTCAAAAAACATTCAAATTGATAAAAGAAAATAAAGGATCTATCTATTTATCTATCTATCACTTTGGGCAAATGATCAAGATCATTCTTGACTGTAATCCTCTCACTCAAGGTGTTACCTTTCCCTCTAGGCCACTGTCATGTATAAACTTATTAAAAATATACTATATCCTATCACAGAAATCAGTGATTTAAATATGTATAATACCGGGCCCAGGGCCAACTTCTTAGAGCATACATTTAATACTGAACCAGTAATTCTAATAGAAATGACCAAATTCACTTTTACTTGAACACTATACAACAGAAACACAGTTGATTTGCATTTTTTAATGAAAGAATATTTAGCAAGTGGGTTTTTTGTTGTTGTTATTTGTTTTTCATTTTTGCTTTTTACTGTGGTTCTTTCTGTAACAAAATTATCAATTACTTTCAATCTATTAAACAGATCATCAAATTATGAAACAATATTAGATGGACTTTATTCTTGGTATTTTTATAGCACTGGCTAATATGACATAAATGTTCAAGGAGCAGCCTGCAATTGCCTTTTCCTGGCTTAAGTCAGTCTTATTCTCACAATCTCATCTATTTTTTTCCTCTATAAAAATATGATTGTTCTTTGCTAGTAGTACTACAAAAAGGTACTACAGAAAGTAGTATACAGAAAGGTAAACAGAAAACTTGTTTAGAAAGGGAATTTCTTCCATCTCAGAGAGAGGGTGAAAATATAGTGTTTCACACTTTTCTTTTCACAAAATTGACCATATTCAATTCTCTTCCAGGAAAACTAATATTATATGTAAAAACAAATATTCTATAATTATTTTTATACTTACAATTTTAGAAATATATATGTATAGTTTTGAAATAATACAGTGATCATGATAAACAAATTTTGGGATAGTTCTAGAGACAGATATTTATTTTAGCTAAATAAAAGATAAAAATTGTTAAGCTCAATTAAACCTTATATACTGTTTTATATATTTCTGAATCTCTTAAAGAACACAGAAAGTCCTCTTGAAAACCTTAAACAAATTAAATTGCTTATTTATATCAAGTAAACTTTGATTTTCTTAATTTCATTGTAATGCATTTTTCTTTTATTAGTACAGTATTTGTTTCCTTTCCTCCGATTTTAATTGCAAATGTATGAATTTTTGAAAAATTACCCAAGTCGAAAACGTAAAAACTACATTTAATGTTGTATCTATGTCAAAATGCCTCCTGAGATCCAATCATCCAAGTCATGATTACAGTTAGAAACGAAGAATTGGTACATTAGTTAAATTGTATCATAAAGATTTTTTTAAATATTTTATTTATTTATTTGACAGAGAGAGAGACCCAAGTAGGCAGAGAAGCAGGCCGAGGGGGAGGGGGAGGCAGGCTCCCCCCTGAGCAGAGAGAGGGATATGGGGCTCCATCCCAGGACCCTGGGATCATGACCTGAGCTGAAGGCAGAGGCTTACCCCACTGAGCCACCCAGGCGCCCCTCATAAAGATTTTTTTAAATTTTTTTAAAGATTTTATTTATTTATTTGACAAACAGAGATCACAAGCAGGCAGAGAGGCAGGCACAGAGAGAGGGAGAGGCAGGCTCCCTGCCGAGCAGAGAGCCCAATTTGGGGCTCGATCCCAGGACCCTGGGATCATGACCTGAGCCAAAGTCAGAGGCTTTAACCCACTGAGCCACCCAGGCTCCCCTATCATAAAGATTTTTATTTCTTTATAACTTTATATAATTTAAACTTAAATAATTTTCCCTAGTATGTCTACATATAGAGAAATTGAGTCTATATTTTTAGGTACAATATAATTAGTTGAGATTAAAAGTTTATTGTATTTAATTCATCATGGCTTATTAAAAGTCTGCTAATATTCCTTAAATGGCCTGCTGTCTCCCCCTATCATCAATAAAATCAAAGATGCCCACCAAAAAGATATTTGAAGGCCAAAAAATGTAAAATATTAAAATGAGGTAGGAAATAAAAAAGAAAAATCTAGATGTTTACATGCATTTTAAGCTGAGAATATATAGCCAACATATTGTAGTTTTCTGCATGTTAGTATTCAGAACTAACTTGTTTGAAATTCTAAATTGGTATAATAAAAATATGAAGACATGCATCTGTAGTTGTTAACCTCAATTCTGCCTTTCAAACTTGTGAAAAAATTTTTCTTGAGTTGTTCTAAAATTTCTCGAAATGCTTGAACTCACTTTATTCTCCTCTGTGTATGTGCCTTAGGGAAAAAAAAAAATTAAATCCTAATAAGGTGAGTTATAGTCTTTGAGGTTTAGATAGCCTTGCTAGTTCTGGCTTACATACCACAGACTGTGCCTCTGGCACCTATTGACTAATTCTAGGTCTTTTTCATGAGAGTATTTTACAGACCAATTCTCCTAAGGCTCAGATGGAGAAACACTCCCCCTAGTCCATGTAAAGCAATGAGGGGAATTCTATATATTCTTTGATATTCCTCCCCACCTATATGTATAAACAGTTTTTTTTTTTTTTGCATAAACGGGTTTTAAGAATTGAAAGAAAATATACATGCATCAGAGTGAATTTCAAGGCAGCATATCATTAAATGCAAAATGTTTAGAAATATTTGTTTTGCCTCTGAAGTATTTTTTTTCCTGAATCTTTGAAACAAACAGGAAAAGGTTATAAATAAAACCGCCATTTATTGAACACCAACATATGCTAATTCTGAATTTATTCCCATTGCATCCCAATTAAAATACCTCTTTTATCTTCAAAGGGAGAAAAAATAATCAGAGAAAAGGAAAGAGTAATAAAATATTGAAAACATCATATTGACATCCTATTGAATTATTTTTAATGCAAAGAGGAATAGTTAATGGTAATGAATGTTTAAGAGGTAAATATTAGGTTTTTCTTAACTTTTTTCTTTAGGTTTTAGTTTTGCTCCATTACCAGTTTGTATTTTCTTGGGTTCTAACCCAGAAGGGTCAGATATACCCTTATGTAATTTTTACAGCTGTCAATTTAAAACAGCACAAAAGGGCATAGTTAGTTAATGGCAGAAAATCTACAACCAGAACCTTAAATATATTCACAAGTACATAATTAACAAAAAAGTCAGTAAGAATGCCCTAATAATTGTTCATTTTAGCAGCATTTAATTAAGCTAGTAATAAGAAAGAAGTATGAAAGTTTACTGTAAGGTGGAGAATGTTGGTAAATAGTTTTAAAAGCAGGGCACCTGGGTGGCTCAGTGGGTTAAGCCTCTGCCTTCAGCTCAGGTCATGATCTCAGGGTCCTGGGATCAAGCCCCACATTGGGATCTCTGCTGGGCAGGGAGCCTGCTTCCACCTCTCTCTCTGCCTGCCTCTTTGCCTACTTGTGATCTCTCCATCAAATAAATAAATAAAATCTTTAAAAAAATGTTTTAGAAGCAAACTGGTATGGTACTGACTTCAAAACTAGATAGATCAATAAATATCAGTGAAAACATTAGTATCTATGAAATTTTTCTGGTTTGCTTTTTGTACAAAATTAGTGTTTAGGCTAAATTCAAATTAGATTTTCTCAACTTTCTTTTCTTTTGCCAGTTATAATTAATATATAATTTCAAGAAAAAGACAATTTTAGGATAGTGAATTAAAGTGAATAAGAGAACCAGATCATACAAAGAGAGAGAGAGAGAAAAGGAGAGGAAAGAAAAAAAAAAATACAGAAAAGAAAAAGCAAACCAGGTTGTGAAAAAGAATACACAGCCAATATAGACAGAGTTCTAAGCTCTTGACATTCACTGACTTTTGGTTGTTTCTCTTCTATGACCATGTTTACCCTACATTAGAAAGTCCCCTGATTTACTGAAAGCTTGGCATCATTTATTGCATTTTTCCCTATTCAGAGGACACTATCTCTCAATCTCACTGTGCATGACATTCCAAATGACATCGTAGTTTTTTTTCCTCCTCAGTTATAACATCAGCTGATAATTTCCTCTATGGTGCCCCATCATTCATGCAGGCAATCTTATTCAACATACATACAAAATTTTAATTTTTAATGAAGGTTTGTGAGAGATTCCATTATTAAAGAAAACTGAATTGCAATATGATAGTACTTTATCAATTCACACCTCTCTCTCTTTCCTCATTTACTTACCCAGGATCTGATGCCATTTCTCAATACAGATCAGCTCTGAATGGCTAGGCGATTACATAATGGACTTGTTTGGGTTGTTTTGTGTGCTGTTAATTGCTTTGAAATACCACTAATGTATTCTACGTTTTCCTCATTCACAAATGTATTCTACCTGTACAGGATGACTGTGTGTTCTGCAGATTTTGTGCCTATTGCTGTAGAAAAATAATGATGAGCAAAACCATTAGAACAAATATTCTGTTAGGAGCCTCGTTTACTTTTTCTGATACATAAAATTATAGGTGCTTTTATCAGATATGTAAAATTTATGTTAGTTGATGGGTTTAAAGTAGGCTATTTAAAACAGATGGAGGCAGTGATAGGAATTATGGGACAATTAAAGTGGTAAGAAATTTCAGTTAACTATTGATAATGCTACATTTCAGAGGCTCTTAGGAAGAATATCATATCCTGGAGAAAAAAATAAAAATCACCTCTCCTTTTGCTATCTCTTCTGGGAGAAGTTCCTGCAACATATATGACAGTAAAAATCTGTACTTTTGATTTGACATGAAGTGGGTTTGTTTTTAAGATTTTATTTATTTGACAGAGAGAGATCACAAGTAGGCAGAGAGAGAGGAGGAATCAGGCTCCCCACTAAGCAGAGAGCCTGATGCGGCTCCATCCCAGGACCCTGAGATCATGACCTGAACTGAAGGCAGAGGCTTAACCCACTGAGCCACCCAGGCGCCCCAATATGAAGTGTTTAATACATGGTTCCTATCTTTGATGTTACTTTATAAGATTAATAAAAGCACCAAAGTTATTGTAAAAAACACTTGTATTTATCTTAGTTATATGTATTGTAAACGTTCATAATGAGAAAATAAGAAGACATTATTGGAGGATAGGCATAAAAAATAGAATTACCTACAGCAAAGAAATTTGGAGAGCATTAAAGTTAACGCTTTCCATAGAGTCACCTACATTTGAAAAAGAAGTTCAAATTTGCTTTTAGTAAAATGGCAGAACCATATGGATATTTCTTTTATTATAACCAGATTTACTACTTAAATTTATTTTTGTTAGTCAAAAAGTAGGCCAGTTCATTTATTTTCTGAGAGTAGTAAATGTTTCAACTAGATCTTGGAGATAGAAGCCAATCATATGAATCTACAGATTGGAGGGCTTTATACCCAAACAAATGGGATGAAAGAATTACACACACACACACACACACACACACACATATGTATATATATGTATACAAAACATTTATATAAAAGATATATATAATATATACATATTTATTTATATATATAAATAATATTTTATTTATTTATTTGACAGACGGACATTACAAGTAGGCAAGGGGCAGGCAGAGAGAGAAGGCTCCCTGCTAAGCAGAGAGCCCATGAGGGGCTCGATTTCAGGACCCTGGGATCATGACCTGAGCTGAAGGCAGATGCTTAACTCACTGAGCCACCCAGGTGCCCCTAAAGAATTATATTTTAAAGTATCAAATAATATTGCTTAAATTTAAGACTATTAATTTTCAGAGCACCTGGGTGGCTCAGTGAATTAAGCATCTGACTCTTTTTCAGTTCTGATCATGATCTTGCTGTCCTGACATGAAGTCCCACATCAGGCTGCCTGCTCAGTGCAGAGTCTGGTTCAGATTCTTTCCCACTCTGCCCTTCCCTGCTCATGCCCTTCTCTCTCTCTTTCTCTCTCTAAAATACATAAATAAATAAATACATTATTTTATAAAAAAATAAAGAGTATTCATTGTCTGCTAGTTGCTAATTTTAGTTTTCTATTTTCATTTACTAAATGTTTTCATCTTACCTTACTATTCTATCCAGCTGGAAGATGCTATTACTCTCCATAATTAAACAAAAATTATTTTTGGATTATTGAAATTATATATGTAGCTTTTAAATAAATTTACAAAAAATGAGATAATAGAGTATTTTCCAAAATTCAAATATACATGCTGTTACTATTTTAGAAATTTTACTCAGATTTTTTGACTGACTTTAAAGTTATCTACTCAAATGATATTAATGCTATAGATTATAATAAATCTCCTTTATAAAATAATGTAATAAAATGTAAATATTTAATAAAATCATTTATATAGAATATAAATATGTCTGAAAGCCCATGTGATGTATTTTGACATTATATATAACTTCTTTGAGGGATCTAGACTTAATATGTTCACTAAACTTAATCATGTTTACAAAATTAAAATAACACACTATGTTATTATATTTAACATCTTTTTTTGTGTACTACATTTACTTTCTTTGTATAAAAACTGAATGTGTTTCTGTATGTAAAGATATATTTCCAGGCACCTATATACTTACTAATAAATAAGAAATCATGCCTATATGCTAAATTTTTAAACTGAACTTTAAGAATTTTAGGATCATTGTTACATACTAGTAAATATGGAATAAAATTAACACTACTGTGACTGAAGTATATATCAGTATGAGGGAGGTGTTATAACTTATTTAGCCAATCCCCCTTTAATAGATTTTTGTTTCTAAAATTTTGCTAGTATCAACAAATTGTGGTGTGAATTAGTAAAATAAAGATGCTAAGATGCTCCATGGTTAAAGAAAAAGAAAACTATTCGACAATATATAACACAAACTTATTTTTTCTTACATTCCATAAAATTCTGTAAGTTTCAAGTTTTCAACCCTAAAAGACTTTTTTAAAATTATTTAATATTATCATTGATATATTTAGAATAGTTCTTGCTATAATGGTAATAAAAATGGCATATAGAATTATGTCTATTTTTATTTAATAAATAGTCTCTTCTTGTTTTTTTTTTTAATTTTTTTTTAAATTACCCTTGGTGCTGAAGATTTACTATATTTTTATCCTTCCTTTTTAAGGACAGACATTAAGAAATGAGTAACTTTCTTTTTTTTTTTTTTTTAAGATTGTATTTCTTTATTTGACAGAGAGATCACAGGTAGGTAGAGAGGCAGGCAGAGAGAGAAGGGGAAGCAGGCTCCCTGCTGAGCACAGAGCCCAATGCAGGCATGCAGGCCTGGATCCCAGGACCCTGAGATAATGACCTGAGCCAAAGGCATAGGTTTAACCCACTGAGCTACCCAGGTGCCCCTAATGAGTATTTTTTCTAAAGAACTTTGACCATATCAAATATATTTTGGTAAATAAGGTTCTCCTTTTCACACTTTTCTGTTTTATTTTTTAAATATGATTTATATAGAGTACACAAATTTATATTATAGGATTTGATGGTTATTATGCATGATCTGACCATATTTCATGAGCTAATAAAGCGTCTTTCCATTATTTCAGTAGTCTTCATTATGATTTCTCCCTATTAATGACTGCAAAAACTGACCATAATTCTGATCTTTATCACAATATATTACATATGTCCATTGCTAAAATTCATATAAATGTCACAAATTACTCTATCTTATTTTACTCAATATTTATCCATGTTTTGAGATTTAGAAGTATTTATTTTTTTAAAAAAGTCTTTGCTATGTTAAATTTCATTATATGTGTATGCTATAATGTAGCTGTTTGTTAATTTTACCATAATGGCCATTTGGAATATTCCCTACATCAAGAACTATGAAAGAGGGGCACCTGGGTGTATCAGTTGGTTAAGCATCTGTTTCTCAGTTTCAGCTCAGGTTATGATCTCCAGGTGGTGAGATTAAGCCTCCATCAGGAGTCTGCTTGAGATTCTCTCCCTCTACCCCTGCTTTTTTGTGCTCTCTCTCTCTCTCTCAAATAAATAAATCTTAAAACAAACAAACAAAAACAAACTCTGAAAGACCTGAGATTTTACCCCAGGTGCAAGCTGATACATTAGCCTATTATTGTCTTATAGTCTTGACAGAAGACAGGATACTCTTCTGTCAGAGAAAAAGGACTTTATTTCTATGATAGAGCAGGCAGTATGACCTTCATAGTCTTGTCACTTCCCTTGCCATCTCCCAACCCAGTTCCATGAGCATGATGCCAAGGCAGGCCCACATGGGTAATGCCCATGAAGTGGGTTTGCATCACAGGTGGAGAATTCTGGGTTTAGGATACTTAAACTCATAACCAGTTTTTCAAAGTTCCACTCAATCTTTGTCCCAGAGAAGGAAATTTCCTTTATTATCTTGGTCAGGAAACAAATCGGCTCTGTCCTGCCGGGAGCCACCATCTCTGTCTTGCAAGGATTTTGCTATATAAATATATTTAAAAAGGTAATTTGGAACAAAAGCTATTGATGTCTTTTCATAAAACATGTAGTTGTTATGAAAACTCGGGTATGCATGTGTGGGAGAGTTGTGAAATTAATGGTTAAAAGTGTGTCTGTAAGTTTCTCTTCAGTTGTTACATCAAACATTTTGCACAGTGGTTGCACCAATTTATCAACCTAAAGCAATGGATTTGAACTTCAGCTGCTTCACATCCTTGCCAATATTCAGTATTGATATTGTTATTCAATTTAATTTCAACCATTCTTTTCAGTACATGGTATATTTCATTGCAGTTTAAATTTGAATTTCCTGGTATCTATGAATATTAAGAACCTTTTCATTTTCTTACAGGCAGTGCAAAGTTTTTACTCATAATTTTCCTGGATTGTGTCTCTTTTTGTTGTTGATCTCAACAAGTTTTTTATATATTCTTCATATAATTAGTTGTTTATATAGCTATTCACATATGATATCTCAATCTATGGCCTGAATTTTTTACCATCTTTTGAAGACTAGATAGTTTTTAAGAAAGTCTAATTAATGAATATTTTCTTTTCTGGTTAGTGTGATTTTCATGTATACATAAAAAGTATTTTCAACCACAAAGTCATGAAGATTTTTTTTACATTTTAGACATTTATTAGATTTTAAAGGGAAGTCTATAATTCTGTTTACATTAATGTTTGTGCATGCTAGCAATAATGGTTCACTTTTATTTTCAATTTTGATATTTGGTCTAACATTTTTTTTTTTTTTTTTTTTTTTTGAAAAACCACACATTTCCATTGAATTCCAAGTAATAGCTTTGTCAAAATTTATAGATAGATGATAGATAGATAGATGAAGGATAGATGATAGATAGATAGATAGATAAAAAGGAAGTCTAGTTTTTAAGCTTTTCTAAGTCTCAGTTTCTTCAATACCAAAACAGGAGCTTTTCATTATGAATTAAATAGCATACCATAAGGCACTTAAACAGTTATTTCCCAGCATAAAAGAACTAAATCAATTCTTTGCTGTGTGAGTTTATATAGACATTTTTAGGAGAGGCTTAGTCCAATACAAAATATTATGTCATGACAGGAACTATAAGTCTTGATACATTTCTAAAACATATGGAAATATATTCTATAATATATTTATCTTAAAAACAGTCAATTTAAATATAATGGATTGTTTATTGATACAACAAACAGGTATTACATAGGTGTGTCTTTACCTAGCACTAATAAATCTTGGGCCACAGTTCTTTTCTCTTGGATATCTGAACCTTTGTTCCTTTATATTAGCAATCAGTTTTGTAGAAAAAAAAATTCTGATTCTATTTTAATCACAGACAAAAATTCTTATATATTTTATTCTTCTTCCCAGTTTGGATATCTGTGTTGATTTTACCTTTAACTTTGGTGTTTAGAAAATTTTTCAGTAACTCTAAGATCAGGTATGTTTTCATTAACACGGATAGACATTCTCCATGACCTCTCATTATTAAGGAAAGCAGTTTTTCTTTAAAGGAACACTGTGCTTTGAGAATCCCAATTCAGATAGTCTAATGATTCTTTTCTCTCAGCCCATTTTGATAGAAGGAATATTGATTTGTTTTCTGTTACTGACTAAAATCTCAAAATTTTATGTTTACACATGCATTAGTTTCCCATAGAGTTATGCTGCAAACTGCCTCCTTCACTTATTCTACATCCTTTTCTTTTGGTAATCTTACCAATATTTCAAATATTTCCTGTAGGGGAAAGATTATATCTCCTGTTTTTGGTACCCACACTTTAGTACAATACTTGGCACAGGGCCAATTTCACATAAAATATTAAGTAACTTACATACTGAGCTGAACTTTCAAAATGTGAAATGCAGGGACGCCTGGGTGGCTCAGTTGGTTAAGCAGCTGCCTTCGGCTCAGGTCATGATCCCAGCGCCCTGGGATCGAGTCCCACATCCAGCTCCCTGCTCAGCAGGGAGCCTGCTTCTCCCTCTGCCTCTGCCTGCCACTCTGTCTGCCTGTGCTCGCTCTCTCTGTCAAATAAATACAAATAAAATCTTAAAAAAAAAATGTGAAGTGCATTAAAAGGTACTGAGTCAGATCACGCATTCAGTTACCTCAGCATAGAAAACTAGTATATTAACCATAAGATAAGAAATAAACAAAATTTTTTAGGACACCTACAACTATGTTAATTAATAGAATTGACAGGCATTATTAAAATAAATTCAAAACCTCTTAAAAACCAAGAAATTTAATAAATAATATCCAAACTATTATTTCCAAGCTAATTGTTATTTGCCAGTCGGTGATTTTATACACTCCAAAAATATCTGCAATTTTAGATTAGTGTTTTAATAAATGTTTATATATAAATCTTCATGAAATCAAGATATTAGTGATACTGATAGCTAAATAGAATCCCAAGGCCAAGATTTTTAAAGAACTAGTATAGGTGTATTCTAATAAGCAAAAACAAAGAAGGAAAATAAATATTATTTTTCACTAGAAACATGAAAGAAGAAAAATTAAGAAAGCAAGTTTGAAATATTTTAACAAATAAGAAATAGAATCATCACATTCTTAACAAGTTTCATTTTCCCAGTAAATTTTAGTATGATTGGATTTGTGTACCTAAAAGTTGTCTACCTTCCGTTCTCATTCACAGATTTGAGAATATGTTTTTGCTCTCTTTTCAATAGTTTCATAATAGTCAACATTCAGTATATGAAATCCTTCAAAACACCTTGGATGCAAGTGCCAGACAGAATTCCATAACTCTGTTTATTTCCTATTTGATCATTACTATTACATGAAGCAAAATTAAAAGAAAAATGAAATGTTTACATTTATCCTTAAAATAATTTATCAACTACAAGCATAGTTATATAAACTAATTTTATGTGACTACTTGATTATATCATTATACAGAACCCTTCATGGTTAAATAAACTGTGATGTTTAGAATTCTGATGTAATGTTATATAAATCGATGTTCAAATGTGATTATTTTATCTATAATTCAGACAAAGAGAATATTTGGGGTGCCTTGGTGGCTCAGTGGGTTAAAGCCTCTGCTTTCAGCTCAGGTCGTGGTCTTGGGGTCCTGGGATCAAGCCCTATGGTGTGGGTCTCTGCTCAGTGGGGAGCCTGCTTCCTCCTCTCTTTCTCTGCCTGCCTCTCTGCCTACTTGTGATTTCTGTGTCAAATAAATAAATAAAATCTTAAAAAAAAAAAAAAAGAAAAAGAGTATTCTCTGCCTCCCATTGATCAGCTCTTATGGTCTCTTATAACAGTTTTGGAAAGGATAACACTTGCACAAATGTATCTATAAATAATTTATCACTAGTACATGTATGTATATTATAAATGATAATATATTAATACTAATAAAGTGTTTTATATTTCATATATAACAATGAAGTACATGCACAGTATATGTAAGTAGGTATATATTTTGTACATACACACAAATATATAAATATACATGCACATACATCTATAATAATATATAAAACATACAGATACATAATTAATATATCAGCAAAATGCCCAGATATATACACATCAAAGTTAGCAAGATAATATGAATGAATATAACCATTCTCATTTCTGTACTTGTCATGAATTTATGAGAAGTGGATATTATTTCTTTTCATTTTACTTTTTCTTATTGTTTTCATCCAGCCCTCATCTACTTATAGTTCTTTAACTCACCAGATAAACAAAATTTTTATCTGTGAAGTATCTATGCATTAGTGGTTCTGAGTATTTTGAGTTACAGTTTTCCAGTAACTTCAACTACCGGCAGTTGCTAACTTCAACATCAAGCAACTCAGGGGCGCCTGTGTAGCTAGTTGGTTAAGTTTCTGACCTTGATTTCTGCTCAGGTCATGATCTCAGGGTCATGAGACTGAGCCCCACATTGGGCTTCAAGTTCAGCCTGGAGTCTGCTTGAGATTCTTTCTCTCCCTCTCCATCTGTGAGTCCCCCAGTCATGCTCTTCCTAAATAAATAAATAAATAAATAAATAAACTCTTAAAAAAAAAAAAAAAGAAGAAGAAGAAGCAATAGCAACTCAGAAGATCCTCCTCAATTTCTCATTTATTAACTCTGGCTTCCATTATGAAGTAACATCCAATCTCCACTTGTTAATTAGGATGGATTTTCAAGTCAATATAGCAACCACATTCTTTGGGGTTCAGTGACACAGGTAGCCCAAAGTAACAGAAGGTTGGTTGTTTTGAGCTCAATAAAAATCCTGTTGTTTCCTCTGTTTATAATGTTCGTCCTTTGGATATTAAGATCTCTAAGCTAGTTTTTCTAGTGGATAACTAAGGGCATTAATGAAAAGAACCACTTTATCTTTTCCCCTTAATTTCTAGATCTGTGGAAAAATGTCATTATGCATATAATGCCATACACACACCCACAAAATTTTGTGTGTACACAAAAAATTATGGTTTGGTGCATGAGACTTCTGTTCACAATGCATAGGGAATTGCTTTCCCATATTCAAATGAAGTAAAGCTTCATAAGTTTGCCAGTTTATTTCACTTTCAGTACCAACTGGTAACTGACAAAGACCTATGATTGACCCTTGAACAATACAGGCATTATGGGACACTGTGCCCCTCCAGTGGAAAATCACTTTTAACTTTTGATTCCCCCAAAACTTAACCACTGTTGACAAGAAGCTTTATCAATATCAACACATATTTTGTAAGTTATATGTATTATAAACTGCATCCTTACACTGAAATATGCTTGAGAAAAGAAACTGTAATTAAGAAAATTGTGTGGAATAGAAAATATATTGGTTGTATTGTATTGTAGTTATTAAAAACTATGCATATAAGTGAATCCACACAGTTCAAACCTATTATTCAAGGTCAACTGTGCTTCTCTTAAACCATTCTTATTTGATCAGTCATTTTATCTTTAGGTTAATTTGCATCATGGTAACCAGGCCCCTCAGGTGTCTGATGATTATTTGCTTCATTATTTCCCCCATTGCTTCCGGATCTTACCATTGCCATTTAATTCACAAAACCTGTTTCAGTGGCTGTTTCAGAGGGAGACATTCTAGAGGGCATGTATATATAAAATATTAAAGCAAGTGGGGCACCTGGGTGGCTCAGTGGGTTAAAGCCTCTGCCTTTGGCTCAGGTCATTATCCCAGGGTCCTGGGATCCAGCCCCATATCATGCTCTCTGCTCAGCAGGGAGCCTGCTTCCCCCTCTCTCTCTGCCTGCCTCTCTGCCTACTTGTGATCACTGTCTGTTAAATAAGTAAATAAAATCTTTAAAAAAAAATAAAGCAAGAGATAACATGATGCATTCAAGGAATCAAAAGTAGTTTTCTACATAAATACTAAATGATTATATTGGAAGTACATATAAAGAGTGATGCAATGTGATGATGGAGAGTAGACAAGATCCTGAAGAATCTCACATGTTATACTGAAAATAGTTCAAGAGTCTCAAATTCTAGAATCATATATGAGTATTCTTGATGTGAGATGTAGTAAAGGAAAAAAAAAATATTTTCAGCACAAAATAAGAAGAATCCCCTAGAATATCTATTGGGCGGCAGAGAGGGAATTTACCTTGTGAAATGCTAAGTGTGTATCCTTAACGTTTTTCTCAACAAGAGCTATTTATCCAGGTCCAAGAATTGTAAAAATATATATATTTTTAATTTTTTTGTTTTTGTAATATGTTGAGGTAAAATGGACATTTCTTATAATTTTAGAGAATCTACAGCTCTCTAAAGATGTTAGAGCTTACACAATAAATATTGACAATATGGATATCTTTTTTAATATATTTTGAGATAAATATGTTTGCTTAAATAAATAGTACTTTGTACTTCAGTATAAGAACAGTAAGCTTTAATTTTAACTTTCATGGCATATAGGGATTATATTTTGAACCCATATCAAGAATAGCAATTATGGAATTGTTTACATACAAACTGTTGTGGAAAAAAAAAGATAGTCAAATTCACTAAACCATTTTTTATTTTGAAAATGGCCATTTGTTATTGCTTGAGTGACAGCCATTTTCTTATAATTAGCTGCTCAATTAATCACAATGTGTTTTTATTCAAATTGGTTCCAGGTAAAAGAGCAGTAGAAGAAATACACTTCAGAAAGCCTCAAAAAGAACATAAGAACTGTAATTTACTTTAATATTTAGTATTCATAATTTTTACTGATTTAAGTGCCTTGTGTCATGACATTCTATTTCCATAATAAGTTTTGTATCTTAGAAAAATGTTGAAGGGCATCTGGGTGGCTCAGTGGGTTAAAGCCTCTGCCTTTTTTGGCTCAGGTCATGTTCTCAGGGTCCTAGGATCCAGCCCCACATCAGGCTCTCTGCTCAGTGGAGAGCCTGCTTCTCCCTCTCCTTCTGCCTGCCACTCTGCCTACTTGTGATCTCTCTCTCTCTCTCTCTGTCAAGTAAATAAATAAAATCTTAAAGGGAAAAAAAAAAGAAAGAAAGAAAAATGTTGAATAATTTGCTATCATCTATATTGTTGCATCCATTATATGCAGTTAGAAGCATATTTCAGAGTATTTCTATCAAAAATCATTCATGTGGTGCCTGGGTGGCTTAACTGTTAAGGGGCTGTCTTCTGTTTAGGTCATGATCCCAGGGTCCTAGGATCAAGCCCCGCATCAGGGTCCTTGCTCAGCAGGAAGCCTGCTTCTCCCTCTCCCATTCCCCCTGCTTGTGTTCCATCTCTCACTGTTCGCTGTGTCTCTATGTCAAAAAAATAAATGAAATCTTGGGGCACCTGGGTGGCTCAGTGGGTTGATGCCTCTGCCTTTGGCTCAGGTCATGATCCCAGGGTCCTGGGATTGAGCCCCACATCGGGATCTCTGCTCAGCAGGGAGCCTGCTTTGCTTCCTCTCTCTCTGCCTGCCTCTCTGCCTACTTGTGATTTCTGTTTGTCAAATAAATAAATAAAATATTAAAAAAATAAATAAATGAAACCTTAAAAAATAAAAATAAAATAAAAATCATAATGCCATTTGCCTCAGATTTATGTTTTGGTAAATTTCATTTTTAACATAACATTTTTAATATATTTTGCTTGACTTTACCAACCAAAAGTGTTTCAAATATAAATGTGTCTTATTTGAAACATTAGCATTTAAACAAAATTTTCATTTGATTAATGGCTTCTAACATTTTTCAGGTTATGCTATTATGTCTGCCCAAGCAACATTGGTTTACTCCCTTCTTGATTTTAAGTGTAACTATAAGTGGAATGAAATAAAATAAATATGGAGGGTTACCGATTGCTGTTTGCCTCCAACTAATGTGCTTAAAGAAGATTTCATTTATTATCAAAGTATTACATCCTGCCAACATTTGAAATGAGATGCAATGACACATAAAATCAGAGTATGCATCACTAAGAGAGGCAAGCAAGCTGCCTCTACTACTAGAGAGTGCACTTGTATACATTAGAAGTCCAATATGATTATTGAACATAATCTGGTTCAAGTAGAAATTTTTGCATGTTATCATTGCTTCTATCTTTGCCTCCTGTTATGTGATTTTTAAATCATAAAACCAGGTTTTCAAGTATTAGTACAATAGTTTTCTTGAAATTTTCCATCTTGTGGTCTATAATTTGATTTAATAGACACGTTGTCCTTGTTTTCTGGTTTTACAGCTCTTGACACTTGAGTCATCAAATCAATTCTATTTAACAGTATCATAATTTCAACGGCTCCCTCCATGATTTAATACTTTTTTTTTTTACTTTATTGTCCAATTTTCTTTTCATTATTCTAAATCCATTCTTTACTGAAACCAAAATTTACATAGAATTGTTTCAAACAATTTAGAGTGAATTCACTAGACAGGTGAATTCTAAACAAAATCTAATTTATTATCTGATGGAATATATTCTTTTTGCCTCATGAGTAGATTATATAATAGTTTCTGTGCTTATATTTTCTTGCTTAATCTTCCTTATATGTAACTGAAACAATGCTTTCTTAATCATTTCATTCCCCATTGATTCTCTTCATTGTTCTGGAATTATTTAATTTAACAGATATGTATATAGCACTACATATGTATCAAGCACTATTCTTTTCTACATATTTTATTTACTTATCTATCTATTTATTTATTTGAGTGAGCAGGGAGTGGAGAAGAGGGAGAGAGAGAATCTCAAGCAGACTCGGTGCTAAGTGCTTGGGCTCGATGCAGGGCTCAATCTCATGACCCTGAGATCATGATCTGAGCTGAAATCAAAAGTTGGATGCTTAACTAACTGAACCACCCAGGCACTCCATATCAGGCACTGTACTAAATGCTTTATGAATATTAATAGGTTTAACATTCAACACAATTCCATTATCCTATAAAATTTGTCTCACTGCTGTTTTTCTAATTTGTGAATATGTATTTCTTTTTCTTCTACTTAGAATCTTTCTCTATTCTTATGTTATAAACCAAACAATTGGTATAATATATAGTTCAATTCCTTTGCACAGACCACTACTTTTTGTGCATTTCACTTAAGTATTTACATAGATTTATGCTTAAAGAGTTGAGAATGCTAATGTTGAGAGAAATTGGTTTCTAATGTTTAGAAAAGGCCTTGGTTTAGTCAATAAAATAAATACAATCAAACTTTTCTTTTTATGGAAAAGCCAGTAAAATAAATAGCTAATTAATAGAAAAATATTGAATATATCAACAATATAATTTCAAAAATTGTTAATCAAACGGTTTGAATTTTGTTTTATATATGTACAATTATATATAATGTCTTTGAGGGTTCAATGATAATGTATCAAAAGTGTACATATTGGATCGCCTGGATGGCTCAGTTGTTGAGTCCAACTCTTGATTCTGGCTCAGGTCACAATCTAAGGGTTGTGAAATTGAACATTGCACTTGGCTCCATGCTGGACAACGAGCCTGCTTGAGATTCTCTCTCTCCCTTCCCCTTTGTCTCTCCCCAGCACTCTCTAAAAAGCAAAACAAAACAAAACAAAACAACAACAATAATGCTACATATATTAAAAGTATATGTTAATAAAGAATTATCAGAGTAAGTTGCATGAGGCTAACAAATTGTACATAACATTTATATGATTATATATGTAGGATAATGTGCACATTATGTATATATTACTTGATATATTTAAAGAGGTCAGGTATTTTTTTTTAAGATATTATTTATGTGGTGGAGGTTCGGTGAGCCTGGTGGTGGGTATTATTGACAGCACATGTTGCACGGAGTACTGGGTGTGGTGCATAAACAATGAATTCTGTTACACTGAAAATAAATTAAAAATAATAATAAAATAAAATAAAATAATATTTTATTTATTCATTTGACAGAGATCACAAGTAGGCAGAGAAGCAGGCAGAGAGAGAGGAGGAAGCAGGCTCCCCGCTGAGCAGAGAGCTCAATGCGGGGCTCAATCCCAGGACCCTGAGATCATGACCTGAGTGGGAGGCAGAGGCTTACCCACTGAGCTACCCAGGCCACCAGAGGTCAGAGGTCTAAAACAAAATTTACAGTTATTTAAATACCTTTTAAAGGCACTTGCAAGGGGCGCCTGGGTGGCTCAGTGGTTTAAGCCTCTGCCTTCAGCTTGGGTCATGATCTCAGGGTCCTGGGATTGAGCCCCACATCAGGCTCTCTGCTCGATGGGGAGCCTGCTTCCCCCCCACTCTACTTGCTCCCTCCCCCCTCTACTTGCTGTTCTGCCTGCTTGTGATCTCTCTCTGTCAAATTAATAAATAAAATCTAAAAAAAAAAAAAAAAAGGCATTTGCAAATGTTTCCTGACTATTCTGTTTTCCTTCTGGGTACACAGGTTGGAAAACAATTGAGGCAATTTGCATTTCCTTAATACAAACAACATAAGGTGTTATGGGTTGAAATGTTTTCCTCCAAATTCATCTGTTGAAGTCCTAATCTCCAGTACTTCAGAAAGTGATTATGTTTGGAGAATGCACCTTTAAAGATCAGTGATAGAATTAAATGAGGTCATTAAGTTGGATCCTCTTTCAACCTGACTGATGCTTTTATAAGAAGAAAAAAAATTAGAATACACAGAGAGATACCAGGAAGTCTTTGCACATAAGAGAGGCACCATGAGGCCACAGTGAAAATGTGGTCATCTGCAAGTAAAAGGAGCTATCACTCAGTAGAAATCAAAACTGCAGAGGCCTTGACCTTGTACTTTTAGTTTCCAGAACTGTGAGAAAATAGATTTCTGTTTTTAAGCCATCTTATCTATAGTACATAGTTAAGGCAGTCCTAGGAAACTAAGGCAGCAATCAGAGCAACCAAGGCTTTAAATTTATGATAAATATGGAGCTATCATTCCAAGATTCTTCACCCTAAGAGGCTTTTATTAGAATTTTAACATGTAGAATTATATTGATTTAATTCTTATATTCTTATGATAATCAATTCTTCCATATAGTGGAGGATTACTTGTCAGATCAAGTTTTAAAGATCAGTGTTTCTTTAGCAATGGTGAATTTCTTCACTATTGTTTCCTTTATTAATATTTTTTTTCTATATCTCACATTGTTCTACCAGATATTATATTCAGGAGATTGTATTATTTTTAATTTATTTATTTGACAGACAGAGATCACAAGTAGGCAGAGAGGCAGGCAGAGAGAGAGGGGGAAGCAGGCTCCCCACTGAGCAGAGAGCCCGATGCAGGGCTCGATCCCAGAACCCTGAGATCATGGCCTGAGCTGAAGGTGGAGGCTTAACCCACTGAGCCACCCAGGCACCCCAGGAGATTGTATTTTTAAGCAAAATGATATGTAATATTGTCAAACACAAGACCATATGAAGAGTATTAGAAATACATTATAAAAGATAATATAAAAATGGCAAATGTTTAGTTATAGGTAGCCAATATTTTAAAATGTGATTCAGGTTTTAAATGCTTCATGTTATTTCCAGTAAAAAGTCTAAACATTTGCTTTATATTAAAAATAATTATATATATTAAATCATCCTGTTTTTAAGAAACACTGTCCCATATTAGTAGTACAATTTCAGAATAAAACTTGTAAAGATTTTAACAGTGTTCCTCAGCAACTTTATGTCTTCCACAAATGACTGGGAAACTCTTAAAAGGATAAAGAAAGTAAAGTATTCTTACTTGTTGCTTCTGCTTAATCAGGAAAACCTAACATATTTTATTTCACATTTCAGCTTATTCCTAATAGCATACGGTTTGTTGCTATAAATTTTCTTACTTGAGTGGCAGTTTTAGTAGTTTTTCATCCATATAGTAAGTTGCCTGTTCTTTGTTGAAATTGATTCTGTTCAGAAAAATAATTTTATTCACCTGGATTTGCAATGGTGGTAAAGGTAAATATCTACTAGATTAGCATGCTCTTAAATACTCTATTTTGAATCATAAAACAATTCATGGTAGAGGCACTTTAGAAGTTGTTTATTAAATTATTTGTCCTATGAATAAGCGGTATTGTATATTGGAAGTTGGATTTTTAACATATATATATACATATACATATATGTATATACATACCTAAATATTTATAATATATAATATAATAATAATATTTAATATATATTATATATATACATATATATTATTTCTAAGGAGAAGTGAAATGAAATGAAAAAATATATATATATTATATATTAGATATATATGTATTTATAATTTATGTATTTTTATTTTAAAATATATATTTGTAAAATTAATAAATATATATTACATATTTTATGTATATAAAAATATATATATAAATATAAAGATATATTTATATTTTTCATTTTGTTTCATTTCTCCTTAGAAATAACCAAAACAATCTACCATTCTAGATATTTATAGTCCTTCTAGTCAATGGTCATTCTTCAAGATTAACTTTTCCAATTTGACAGAGATTTCTTTTGTTTTGTGATGTTTAATTGGCTGTTAACAAATTCCAATTTCAAAGGATAATTGGCCAAATTGTTATTTTCTTCCCTTATGCCTTTCTTTGTTTCTTTTTTTTTAATTTTTTAAATTTATTTAATGAAAAGGAAAGCATATATATTAGAATTTTGATAACTCAAAAAATTATTTTCTTTCTTTTTTTGTTTTAAGCTTTTTTATTTAAACATATAATGCAACCCAACCACCCCTACACCCCTCAGTTTGTTTTATGACATTAAGAGTCTCTTTTGGTTTGTCTCACTCCCGATTCCATCAGGTTTCATTTTTTCTTTTCCTACCACCTTAACCCCACCCCCATTGCATCTCCACTTCCTCATATCAGGGAGATCATGTGATAGCTGTCTTTCTCCAGTTGACTTATTTCACTAAGCATAATATGCTCTAGTTCCATCCATGTCATCGCAAATGGTAAGATTTCATTTCTTTTGATGGCTGCATAGCATTCCATCGTATATATATACCACTTCTTCTTTATCCATTCATCTGTTGATGGACATCTAGGTACTTTCCATAACTTGGCTATTGTGGCCATTGCTGCTATAAACATTCGGGTACACGTGCCCCTTCGGATCACTACGTTTGTATCTTTAGGGTAAATACCCAGTAGTGCAATTGCTGGGTCATAAGGTAGCTCTATTTTCAATTTTTTGAGGAACCTCCATGCTGTTTTCCAGAGTGGTTGCACCAGCTTGCATTCCCACCAACAGTGTAGGAGGGTTCCCCTTTCTCCACATCCTCCCCAGCATCTGTCATTTCCTGACTTGTTCATTTTAGCCATTCTGACTGGTGTGAGGTGGTATCTCAATGTGGTTTAGATTTGTACTTCCCTGATGTCCAGTGATGTGGAGCACTTTTTCATGTGTCTGTTGGCCATCTGGATGTCTTCTTTGCAGAAATGTCTGTTCATGTCCTCTGCCCATTTCTTGATTGGATTATTTGTTCTTTGGGTGTTGAGTTTGCTAAGCTCTTTATAGATTTTGGATACTAGCCCTTTATCTGATATGTTATTTGCAAATATCTTCTCCCATTCTGTCAGTAGTCTTTTGGTTTTGTTGACTGTTTCCTTTGCTGTGCAAAAACTTTTGATCTTGATGAAGTCCCAATAGTTCATTTTTTCCCTTCATTCCCTTGCCTTTGGTGTTGTTCCTAAGAAAAGTTTGCAGCAGCTGAGGCCAATGAGGTTGCTGCCTTTGTTCTCCTCAAGGATTTCGATGGATTCCTTTCTCACGTTGAGGTCCTTGATCCATTTTAAGTCTATTTTCGTGTGTAGTGTAAGGAAATGGTCCAATTTCTTTTTTTCTGTATGTTGCTGTCCAATTTTCCCAACACAATTTGTTGAAGAGGCTGTCTTTTTTCCACTGGATATTCTTTCCTGCTTTGTCAAAAATTAGTTGACCATAGAGTTGAGGGTCTATTTCTGGGCTCTCTATTCTGTTCCATTGATCTATGTGTCTGTTTTTGTGCCAGTACCATACTGTTGTCTTGATGATGACAGCTTTGTAATAGAGCTTGAAGTCCGGAATTGTGATGCCACCAACTTTGGCTTTCCTATTCAATATTCCTTTGGCTATTTGAGGTCTTTTCTGGTTCCATATAAA